>VMDO01042086.1:0-10769 GCA_007922755.1 Pedetes capensis | reverse complement strand
CCTAATAAATATCACTAAATTAAGGCAATAAAAATAAATTCATATATTTAATGATCCTTAAGTATGAACAAATTAAATTTATATCAGTTTTTTTCAGTTTGATTAAAATCTTCATACAATCTAGCTATTTGCTTTTTATGAAGTAAAATATGCACTTAAAGGCAGAAAATGAAGTGATGCAGGTTATACACAGATAACATTTTAAATTAAAAAGATTATGTTGGTTAAAAATAAAGAATAAACAATTTATCTCCACTTATATAAAACTTCTAATGTTTCAGTTCCAAATGGAACAGAAATTAAGAATCTTAATTAAGGACTGGTTTGGGGTTTAGTTCATTGTCAGAGTGCTGCCACACATTCTCTGAGGACCTGGGTTCAATTCCCAGCACAACAAAAATGGGAAAAGGACATGGCAATCCACTCCCAAAGCAATCCAGAAATGCTATGAGTCGGACCTGATTTGATGGTACCTAACAACAATGACATGGGAGAAGGACATGGCAACCCACTCCCAAGACAATCCCGAAACAATCTGCCATTGAAAACCCTATGAGGGTCGCTATGAGTTGGACACCCTATGAGTTGGACGGCACCTAACAACAACAACAACAACAACAACAATGACAAGGACTAGAGAGAAATGCCTTTAAATAACCCACTACAAACTTCTTTAATTGCATTTGTCTCAATTGTCAAAATTGACAGTTTGTACCAAATGACTTTAACAGTCTGTTTACTTATAAATATGTATAGGTTAGCTCAAACAGTTCTTTACTACTTATTTGTGCTTGAGATAAGTGAGGTTAACAGTTAATCCCAAAAGTTCATTTCTTCTTTGATTAATCAAAGAAAGCACTTCAAATAATCACTAATTGGGATTAAATTTGACTGCTATTTGTTTAAAGTCCATTCATAATTTGTCCTTTTCTACTTTTCTTATTGTGGTAACAATTATCAATGAAAAAGTGTGAATATATATGGGCAACCAGCCCAAAATAAACTACAAAGTTCACAGTCATTTTCTCATTTTGATAATACAATGAAAGGACAAATGAGGATTTACATACTCATTCAATAAATAGTAATTGAGCCCAGCTGTATTCCTGGCATGGTTTTAGG
Organism: Pedetes capensis; assembly: GCA_007922755.1. Lineage (NCBI taxonomy): Eukaryota > Metazoa > Chordata > Mammalia > Rodentia > Pedetidae > Pedetes > Pedetes capensis. The sequence continues at coordinate 9,647 of VMDO01042086.1, read as the reverse complement.
TACTGAATAGACATAATGTTTCAATATTTGAAGATGTAAACCCCAATGTCAGATATACTAAAAATAAAATCCTAGATTAAAAATAAGGTAAAGATAGAATTAGAATCTCATTATAAATCCAGTGCTCCTACCCTGCCACTCATTATACTGGAAAAGAATATTCACTTGTTACTAAACTATATATTTTCCAAAAAGGCTCTCATAAGTTCAGAAATTCCAAATATCTGTTTTTCCATTTATACTATAAACACAGACATTAAAATAAACAAATAGAATTGTGAATCATGATTAAATATTTATAGCATGCTTCAAAGGAAATTTTTGTATAAACTTGAATCATCTTAATTTCAACTTGTCTCCTTCATTGATCATTCTCAACATGTAATTCTACCACTATTTTTCCCACAAAATTTTAGAATGACAAATCAGTGAGGCTGTAAATGTAATAACAAATAGGATTTCAAATTGACTATTAAACTCTCTACAAGAATGTTAAAATTCTGATATTAATAATGCCTTTTTTCAACTTGTTACATTGATATCTTACATGGGATCTCAGAAATGTGTATTTGTTCTTTAATGCTGCCTTAACTGCTATTGTGATCCCCACTCATATCCTTCTTTCTGTACTGGGGCACTGAAGAATATTGGGGAATGATAGATTTCAGCTGCTTTTATTTTGATCACTGCCCTCAGCTAAATTGATCTGCCCGATTACAGTTACATCCCCTCCTAGGATGAAGCTGCCAACCATGACTGCTTGGTATGGTTTTGTGAAGCACCGGAGCCACCTCATTTCTGAAGGACCCTACAAAATAGTTAAAGTGTGTGCCAGGCTTCACAGCAGTTCAAATTCTTCTTTCACTCAATCCTAGTTTTATCATTGTTGTTGTTGTTGTTATTGTTGTTGTTATTATTATTATTATTTCTGACTTGAATTCCTCCTTTAAACTGCCTCCACAAAAATTATCATCAATGACTTTGTTTCCTAAGAGACTCAACCAAGTACATTTAGTGCCAAAACTTATCATAGGAAGGAGACTCTAAAGCAGTTTATCAGATCTAATAACCAACTGGCTTGTTTTTTAGAATACCTTATATATAAGAACAAGAATGCCCAAAATAGCTTGTGAGCTTTCTTCATGACCCAGTATTAATAATAAAATCCCTTATCTTCTTAATTATTTATGGCAATAATTTGAAACACAATAATCCACGTTTCACTCTCAATAAATTTTTAAAAGAAAAAAATTATAAATAAAATGGGTATATATGATGGCTCCAGAAAAAAATATTATTTTCTTTAAGGTTGATAATATCAACCAAGAATAAATCCATAATTTAAATAACAATATTTATATTTTGTATCTCAGTCCAATATTTTTCTGGACCAAAACAGTAAAACAAGTATAACAACAGTATTGATTTTATGATGAAATGACATCAGTACATTACAAAAACTGAAGCACACTGTAGACTGAGTTATAGGTTTTCTGATATTTAATGTTCAAGCTTTATATTGGCTGAAATCCATGTTTTGATGAACTTTAATAAACATATAAATGAAGAATTGTTGTTTTTTCTTTATATGCCTGATTTTTTAAATTAGTTTGCACTATTTTTCGATTCTTTTTCTTTTCCATTTTATCTGTACAAAGATAATCACTTGCTTGTGTAAAATAAATATATGCACGGTGTTAAAGTCTGATTATCAACAATGGTATCCTTCAGGTACATTTTTATATAGAATATTGCAATGCTAAGCCTTAAAGAGAGTACATGTTTTGAAACACAATGTGTATACAGCACTTTGCACTTATCAGTATATTGTTTTTTAATGATTTTAGATTCTAGTCTTTAAGTGTATTATTATTTTTATTATGACTACCTCTGTCTTTATGAGAAAGGTTTAAATATATAAATTTAATATAATGAAAAAGGTCTTAGAAATTCTGTGGATTACAAGACTGAGTACCTTATAATAGAGGGGAGACTGCAGAATCTACAACATACTTACTTTGAACTTAAATATCTTATTTTTCCGCATTTAAAAAATATCCCCCTATGCTTTGTTTTTTAATAAAATTTAATCATCACATTCTCTGTAGCATTTTTTTGAAACTATAACTGTAAGTTTTATAATTGCAATTTTGAATGCATTTCAATCTTTTTTATTTTATTTTTCTCCACAATGGTCTGTGGTCTTAAGTGAAGATGGTTGGTAAGTTAGATGTATTAAAATATTTTCAACTTACAGTAGTTTTAATTTTTGACATTTCCAATTTATAATGGGTTTTCTAGGATGTAATCTCATTTAGGTCAAGCAGAATCTATACCATTCTATTTCCATAGGGTTGTCTATAACATTTTTTCTTTATTTATAACTTTTAGTGGGTACGATGTATTAAGGCACTTGCTGCATACACTTTGCAACTATTAAATCACCTTTGCTTACACATTCATCATCTTACATATTTTGAAGAACAGTATAAACTAAAGAAGAAAAGAAATGATAAAAACCAGGAATTTTAATATATAATAAAATTATAATCAATCATGGGTTATATTCTCATTGAATCTTGATATGCAGAAAATATTTATGTATATTTATATAATATTAAATAAATGCATCACAATAAGCATGCTTGTTTTATTTCAGAAATTGTTTTATTTCAGTATAATTTGGACATTTTGTGTTTCTTCTTTATTCTTACTTCTCTCATTCTCATCTTATCTACTCTACCCATGTTAAGTATTTGAATTTATCCATTTTCACACTCACCAAATTATTTGTCTACTTTCATTCCTGTTTGTTTTGCAAAATAGATTGCATTTCTTTCAAACAATTGGAAAAATGACAAAGGGGAATATATAATTAAGAAAAATAATTTTATGGTGATTTTGCAAATCTTTGAAGGAAAAAGATGTGAGGGAAAAAGCAGCGTAGCCTTGCAAAGAAAAATGTGTGACTTAAAATGAATTTTTAGCTTTGAAATTTCATTATTTTCATTCATTTTGATTTTCTCTTCAGTAAAGGAGAAAATAAGTTCCAAAAATAATAGCACAAACATCTGACAAATGTAATTTGCTGTAGTGTCTTGTACCATAGAAACAAAGCATACTAGCATTTTGATCATCACTTTATGAAGATATGATGCCATTATTGTCCAATTACTCTCTGATTCATAGTCACAGTAAGATAAATAGGCACAGAAGTATTTAGTGTGTATTTGGTAAAGTTAGTGAGGAATTTTGTGAAAGAAAAAAATGATAAAATTTCTGATATTTCTATTCTCCCCCTCTCCAATTTGGTCTTTTTTTTCCTCCTTTATTAGTAAATGATGGGGTACAGAGTAATACAGCATTGGCTTTTTCCATATGTATCTTTTACATCTCTGACTCCATCTTTACAAGCTTGCAGAATAGGTCTACATGTCTCTTTGGAAGATAAGGGGATTTTTTAAGAGTTCTTAATGAAGAGCAATTATTAAGACAAAATAATTATGTCAGTGTTAAGTCAGGAACAGAAACAAGTGATATTTGTATAGCATTCTTTTAACGTTTGTGTAAGTGAATGGAGTATGTGAACAAGACATGACAATAGAGAATATTTATGTAGGAAAAATAATTGCACACCTACTTCACATAGCCCATTGATCAAACAGTTTGTGTGACCTCTATTTGAAAGATGTACTAAGAAGAAATTAGCTCAATAAGTTGGAAAAATATGAAAAATATACCTAAAGTATTTCATAAAATTTTAAAAGAATAAAGTTGGTAAGGTTTACATGAACTCAATCTGAGTAATGATCCAATTTAAAGTGATAAAGAGTAGACACAAGGCATAGTGAGAAGTATAAGATTTTTTTTTCAGATCTGAAAGTAATTGATACCCAAAATATTTTTATTTAAATGTAGAAAGAAGTGTCATTTCATACTACTTAAGATGATGGAATATGTTACAAATTCTGGCTCAGTGTGTATCTTCTTTACATTTAACAACTAACTTAACTTCTCTGAGCCTTAGGTACTTCTGTAAACCAGGGGGAAAGACATTGCCAAACATACAGAGCTACTTTGAGAATTTAAGTGGACAGTTATGTAAAATAACAGTTCTTGGAAAATAAAAAGCATTCACTAAATATTACTTATTGTTACAAAAAGCAGGTAATGGTTAGAATCTGAAACAGAGCAAGGAACTTTTTCTTTTTATGGTAGCTCTGTGATTACAGAGCAAGACACATTTTTCTTCCTTGCCACCAGGATGGGAAGGAGCTTTTAAAGAATAGACAGAATGTCAAAGGATACATTAAGCACATTAGTTAAAGAGGGAAATGGATAAAATATAAAATAAAGAGTCAAAGACCAGCCATTAATTTCTGGTGTGATAAGGAGCATGTGATAAGGAGAAATTAATTTTCAAAATGCTGTTATTTGAAACTACTAAGAAAGTATCTCATTCTATTTAGTGGTCGATGCTTGTGGGTATGGAGCAATGGGCCTCAGAACAGCCTAAACTCAGAACACAGAAAAACCTTCTTGAATCTGGCAACTTGTATTTTGGACTAGAGGGTATGAAGTGTGATGAAGTTTTAAATTAAAAATATACATATTAGAGTACAATACACATTGCCATTAACCCCCTTCTAAATACTTCCCTTGATTTCAAACACACTTATCCTATCATTCTTGCCACTTTCTGAAATAATTCTGGATGTCTTCTTTCATGTCTTCAGGTGCACTATTGTGAGTGAATAGATTCAAAATGTTTACCTGTCATAGTCGTTTTGACTTTGAGGAAGAGCCAGAAGTCTCACAATGCCAGATCTGGAGCGTAAGTTGGATGAGGACACAAGGGAATATTTCTATTTGACAGAAATTGCTGTATCAGAAGAGCTGTGTGACATGGACCACTGTCATGATGGAAGATGAAACTAACAATACAAAAGAGCTCTTTCTAAAACTGATTCAGAAAGTGTCAAGAATGTTGGAGTAAGTTTGTTGGAAGGCACTGGGGGTGTTTCAAGGGGAATTAATAGCACTATGCCTTTTTCTGTAATTTTACTTAAACATACATCATATTTCTCCAACATACCTCATGCTTGTATTTAATATTTTTTCTAGACTTGATAATGAAATTCTAGTAAACACCAAATTACACAGGGATGAACAGTAGCAGCAGAGGGAAAAGAAATTAGAATTACTCATTAATAATCAACATCTGTTAGGCATGTCTCCTGAAATCCACTAGATGAGCCACTGGAAAAAAATTTTCAAAATTTGAAAATCATATAGCAAACCAAAGCAAATTCCTTCGTTCCTTCCTTCATTCCTTCCTTCTTTCCTTCCTTCCTTCCTTCCTTCCTTCCTTCCTCCCTCTCTTTCTTTCTTTCTTTCTTTCTTTCTTTCTTTCTTTCTTTCCTTCTTTCTCTTTCTTTTGTTCTCATTCTTTCACACATTCTTTGGAAGTTCTCTACCACTGAGCTATACCCCACCCCTCTTCTCTTTTTTATCTTGAAACAAATTCTTGTTAAATTATGCAAGCTGTCTCTGGCCTCCAACCTTCAACCTCCTTCCCACCTCCACCACCTAAGTAGCTGGGATTACAGGCATCTGCCATCACATTTGCCTGCAAAATTTTTTCTGAGTGGTGAAACTTACTGCTCAGTTTTCTTAATCCATTTTATGTTGCTATAAGTGAATAACACAGAATGAATAATTCTTTAAAAATTAGAGGATTATTTACCTCATGGGGACTGGGAAGTTGTAGAGCATTGCCTAGAGAGGCAGCTTGCCCCAGGACCTATCTAGGCTCCCTTGGAGGACTGAGGCTTGTTCCCCAGGCAGTCACCTTTGCCCTATATCCTGGAACTCGGGGTTGTCGAGCTCCCCAAAATGGCTCTGGCATCTATTCCCTTGCCTCCAGCCCCTCGACACCAATTGGCTGTTTCCAAACCCCAGAACAGCTCCTGATTGGACTGTTCTGGAACCACCCCTGATTGGCTACTTTTACAAAACCAAATTTGAATACCCCCTCTGATTGGCTGAAGCCCTTATGGGGCGACTGCCTCTGACTGGTCCCCAGTGAGCCCCAGAAGAGTATATAAGAGCGGTACATGGAGCAGTCTGGGTCCATTCCATTGACTGAGACAGACAAGGAAGAAATAAAGAGCTGTTGGAGCAGAGCACTCGGAGTCTTCATTGGGAAGAAAGAAGCAAGGAGCTGCTGTGGGCATAAGCCTCTGAGCCTACCTTTCTCAAGGTTTCTCAGAGCAGCCATGGGCATAAGCCTCCTTTCCAGGGGGTGCAGCTCTTGGGTGCCCGGCTCCTCCTCACCAGAAGACGGGCCTTTGGCTGCTGGCTCCCGCTCATGGCAGGAGGGAGTCCATCAGCAGGGCGATGTCCCACAGGAAGTCAAAGAGCATATAGTCAAGATCTGTTCAGCATCTGATTGGAATTTACTTACTGCAATGAAACATGATGAGACAGACCAAGTAAACTAGTTTAGTGTCTTTTCTCCTTCTTAGAAAACCACAAATGCACCAGTGAAGACCCCATTCTCATGAACTCATATTAATTAGACAGGAAGGTCCCATTTCTAAACACCATTACTATATGAATTTTGGAAAAAAGTTTCCAACATTTGAGGGACATATTCAAATCATAGCAAAATTTTCCCCTTGTCATGAAGGATTTGTCACTGAATCCATTTCCACCTTCAGTTTCTAGGTCAGTTTCTAGGTTTGAAATGTAGCTTGCCCCTTTGGCTCTTGGAAAAATGAGATCTTCGCATACCATGCTCAGAATGAATACTCCAAAAAACTCATCGTTTATCAAAGTGAAATATATTATGCAATTTAACTACAATTAACAGCATATCCTGAATATGATCAGATAGCTAAGAAAAATGAAAACATAAGGAATTTCAAGTTATATGATTTCTATAGTAATAATTTTCCTCTAGGCTCATAAAAGCCATTTCAAACTTCTTTCAAAGCTTAAAGTGTACCCTAAGCAAAAAGTAAAATCCTGTTCATCAAAGACAGTGAGGTACTGCCCACTACAGTATCTACACAATTGGTAAGTAGCATCTGGATAATGAATTTAACCCTGACCAAAAGAGATTCTTAAATTTCCTCAAAATTGGAAACCCATATCCTAATAACTAGTGAAAGAGAAAAAAAAATTTAAATAAAAGTAATCAAAGAGTAAGTTTGAGTTGATTTTTCAGTAAATAGAAGTTATCTTTCTTAAAAATTTTCTTTGATCTGAACTGAATGCATGACAGTAGGGTATAGGTATAAACTGATTATAATAAAATTAATCATTATATCTCGATATTTCTTCTGGTTTTGTTTTGGAAGTCACATTCTCTGTATGTGTCTTTAAACTTAATGATCTTTATGCTTTTTTAAGTCTCACCATCCCACCTCTCCATTGGTATATACTTTGTGCATCTCATCCCATTATGGGCTCATGCTATCCTTGTGAATATAACCTTATAATCTGGAAACTCACTCGGAATTTTTCTCCTAACCTTAAAATCTATATGTCTATTAGTTTATGCAAACATTGACCTTAAAATCTGTGATGCATAAGAAATCATCCTCTATTCTGTCAGTTTTATCACTCTCTCTCAAACTTTTTCTTCTACTAGCATTCTTTATTTAGTTGAGTTTTGACCAGAGCATCATACTTGAATTTTACTCCTGTATCTCTGTCTTAGGTTGGGATTTAGCTTAGTTGGTGGAGCACTGCTCTGCAGTCTCTGAGGTCCCGGGGTTTGATTTCTAGCACCTTAAAAATGGAAAAAGGACATGGAAATCCACTCCCAAGACAGTCCTGAAACAATCAGGGATTGAAAACCCTATAAGGGTCACTGTGAGTTGGACACAACTCAACAGCACCTAACAATAACACCTCTGTCTCAAGTTAATTCAGCCTCTTTTATCACTCTGCAACTATGTTTCTCACCTCTATCAACATTAAGGCTCTTTTTACTTTTGTAATTAATCATATTATCTATCTTCTCATAAAGTTACATATGTTGTTGTTGTTGTTGTTGTTAGGTGCCATCGAGTCGGTATCCGACTCATAGCGACCCTCTGTACAACAGGGGAAACACGATTGTCAGTGCTTCTCTGCTGTTCATAGGGTTTTCAATGGAAGATTGATTTTGGGAGGGGGTTGCCAGGTCCTTCTCCCAAGCCTACAGCTTCTGGTGTTCCCAGGCGGTCTTCCATCCAGGTACTAACCAGGCCCGACCCCGCTTAGCTTCTGAGATCTGACGGTATCTGATGCCACAGGGTTACCACTGCAGGCAAAGTTACATATAAGTATCATATATTGAAATAGTCTATTTCTAAAAAACTAATATCCTAAATATGTGGCCTGTATTTCTACTTGAAAACATACTGAATTTCCTGTGGACAAGTCTTTCCCAACTACCTCATTCTCAAAGTATAGCATGCTTGTCCTTTCTATCTTGCTACACTCCTGAGATCTGTTATGCCTTATAAACTTGTATAAATTGTCCTAAATGAAAGAACAATAATATCTAATATGTACAGAATTGCATTCATACATTCCAGTGAATATTGAACCCATAGAGATTGTAATAACAATTTCTAGAGAATAAAAATTTAACTCCCGTGAATTTTTGTACAGCCAAATAGTTGGCAAACTCCCCTTCAATCATTTAAAATAAAATAAATATATATTATCTGCATTTTATATAGTTCATGTAAGGAACTAGTTTAAAAAAAAAGCTCTGTACTACAAATTTTCTAAAATATATATCTAGTGCCAGCACAGTTAAAGCCCTTTCTGTTTGTCCATTGTATTAATAAAGAAAGATGCAAACATAAAGATAGTTTTCATTCTTCTTCTTCTTGTTTTTGTTCATATGTGGTGTTGAATTCTTGATTGATTCTTGACCTCTCCTTGTATTTATATGGCCTGGATGTAATTAGAGTACCTTGGCATCCAACTTGGTCACAGGACTTGCTAGAGACAATTGTATATGACTGTTTCATTTAAGACACAGTCTGAAAAATATTTCATGGGTTTCCAAAACAATTGCCATCAACATAAAATGTCTCAGAACCTGGGTGGGAAGACTCCTGAATCTCAAAACTGCAGGAGCTGATCTTCACCAGACAAGATTCACCAGGAATAGCAATAGACAGATGATTAAGTAGACTCTTTAGCAATAATAAATGAATGTTGTTACAAGCCACAGGGTGTTGGGTGGTATTTAATCCTAGTTATCTGTAGCAATTTCATTATGTTTCATGAAACTACAAGGATATAGTAAGCATTCATTGTTAATCAAGCTTGAGGCTGTTCATCTACCATAATAATAAATGTAGTTTGAATTTAGTTTTATATCAATTTCCCAAAAGGTGACATGTGAAGCTATGTTGTAGAACTCAAGGAGACAAAGTATTAGACACTGGAAATAAATGAGCCATGTGGGAAATAAAACAAATAATAACTGGTTTCATAACCTAAAGAATTAAAGGGAAAGTAGGTTAAAATTATTTAAAGGAATATGGGATATTATACTTCCTTGTATATAATTAGAGATAATATTTCAATTTGATACTTGAAATATACATGCACTTCTCAATCCTCCCTAGAAAAAT
>VMDO01042085.1:0-10762 GCA_007922755.1 Pedetes capensis | reverse complement strand
AGGCCTGGAGTCCTATCCACAGCACCCCAAAATAAAATTAATTAATATTAACCCCCCCACACACACAGAAACCCTGAGAAATAAAAGTATGGCTCTTTTTCAGTTGTTCTTTTGTTTTTCTTTAAAAATAGCATTTTTGAATAGGTTGTTGTTGCTGTTAGGTACCGTCGAGTCGGTATCTGACTCATAGCCACCCTGCATACAACAGGCGAAACACTATTGTCAGTGCTTCTCTGCTGTTCATAGGGTTTTCAATGGCAGATTGATTTTTGGGAGTGGGTTGTCAGGTCTGTCTCCCAAGCCTACTGCACCTGGTGTTCGCAGGTGGTCTCCCATCCAAGTACTAACCAGGCCCAACCCTGCTTATCTTCCGAGATCTGATGGGATCGGATGCCACAGGGCTATGGCTGCAGGCCTTTGAATAGGTAATACACGCATATTGTACAAAATTCCAAAGGTAAAAATGAGTATGTGGTGTACAGGTAAATTTCCTTCCTATTCTGTTCTAACCACCAATCCTTTTCCTCCAAGACAACTTCTGGTTTCTTTTGCATTCTTCCAGAAGAAGGTAGATTTACACACATACCTTTTTATCCTCCAAATGGTAGCACACTAGTGCTTGGCTGGCTCTTGCTGTACCTCTGGACATATATCCTGGAGATTATTACATACCATAATACACACACACACACACACACACACACACACACACACACACACACGTTGTTGTTGTTAGGTGCTGTTGAGTTATATCTCACTCATAGTGACCCTCATAGGGTTTTCAATGGCTAATTGTTTTGGGACTTTTTTTTTCAGGAGTGGACTGCCACATCCTTCTCCCATTTTTTCAGTGTTGGAGATTGAACCTGGGTCCTCAGAAAGTGCAGAGCAGCCCTCTACTAACTGAGCTAAACCCCAGCATGTACATACATACATACACACACACACACACACACACACATACATACATACACATATATACACACATTCATATACACATATATATGTACACATACATATATATATATATGTACACATATATATGTTGTTGTTGTTGTTATGTGCCGTCGAGTCGGTATCTGACTCACAGCGACCCTCATAGGGTTTTCAATGGCTGACTGTTTCGGGATTACCTTGGAAGTGGATTGCCAGGTCCTTGTCCCATTTTTGTGGTGCTGGGAATTGAACTCGGCACCTCAGATACTGCAGCGCAGCACTCTACCAACTGAGCTAAATCCCAGCCCAACATATATATGTACACATACATATGTGTGTGTGTGTGTGTGTGTGTGTATGTGTGTGTGTGTATCCTCATTCTTCCCCTCCCCATCCCTTCCCTCCTCTGCTTCCTTCATCCTCCTCCTCCACCTCTTCTCTTTCCCTTATAGAGAAATACACTTACTAATTCACATAAAAGAGCCTTTGACCTGACACATGTTTAGAATGGCCAGCTTTTTCTTCCCCAATAATCTTAATTTACTAGTAATTTTTGGTGTACAACTTAATGGGTCTCATTATGACATTTCCATACATGTATATCATTGTACGCTTGCAGTGGTAGCCCTGTGGCATCCAATCCCATCAGATCTCAGAAGCTAAGCAGGGCGGGGCCTGGTTAGTACTTGGATGGGAGACCGCCTGGGAACACCATGTGCTGTATGCTTGGGAGATGGACCTGGCAACCCCCTCCCAAAAATCAATCTGCCATTGAAAACCCTATGAACAGCAGAGAAGCACTGACAATAGTGTTTCCCCTGTTGAACAGAGGGTCGCTATGAGTCGGATACCGACTTGACGGCACCTAACAACAACAACAACAAACAACAACAACAACAACAACAACATATCATTGTACGTTGCTCATGTTCACCTCTCCCATTACCCTCTCATGACCCCTCTCCTTTTCCCGCCCTCCCCTCCAGTGGTCTCCCTTCTACTTGCATGTCTTGTTTTTCTTTGTCTGTCTGTCTATCCATCCATTTACCTATCTATACAACCCAATTTTGCCTTAAGGGAAAACTGTGATATTTCCTTTCCCTTCTACCATTATCCTTTCTTCTTTCCCCCTCCCCCTTCTCTTTGATCTGTTATCTCTCCCTACATAGGCCCCTTTTATTTTCATGACCTATATATTTTAATAATGAATATATGTTGAAGTCCAACATCCAATAAGAGAAAAAGTATGTGATTTTTGTTTCTCTGGGTCTGGCTTATTTTGCTTAAAATGATGATCTCTACTTCCATCTATTTTCCAGCAAATGCCATAATTTTGTCCTTCTTTATGGCTGAACAAAACGCCATGGTGTGTATATACCACAATTTCCTTACCCACTAATCTGTTGATGGACACCTAGGTTGATTCTATATCTTCACTATTGTGAAGAATACCACTGTAAACATGGATGAGCAGGTATCTATATGGTATGTTGACTTATATTCCTTTGGGTATATACCCATCAGTGGTATTACTGGGCTATATGGTAATTCTATTTTTATTTTTTTGAAGAATCTCCACATTGATTTTTATAGTGGCTGTACCCATCTGCATTCCCACTAGAGGTGGAGTAGCGGTCCTTTCTCCCCACATCCTTGCCAGCATTTGTTGTTTGTTTGGTTGATGCTAGCCATTCTAACTGGGGGTGTGATGGTATCTCAGTGTAGTTTTGATTTACATTTCCCTGATAGCAAAGGATGTTGAACATTTTTTCACATGACTGTTGGCCAATGGCTAGCTTGTAAGTCACCACCACTTCCCCTCTGCTGTGGTAGGAATGTGTCCCTTAATGTCCATGTATTGGAAGCTGAATCCCGAAATTCTCATTAATGATATTTGGAGATGGGGTTTTTGGGAGGTGATCAGGATTAGATGAGGTCATGATGGGGCCCCAATGATAGCATTAGTGGCTTTACAAGAAGAAGAGAGACCTTAGCTTTTGGCACACTCTTTGCCTCTAACTATGTGACACTCTCTGACATGTTATCACAGAGCAAGGGGGCCCTCATCAGATGCCACCCCTCCATGTTGGACTTCCTAGCCTCCAGAACTATGACCTAAGCACCCTCTATTCTTTATAAATAACCTGCCTATGGTATTCAGTTACAGCACAGAAAACAGACTAAGACAACCTCCTATTGTTAATTATAAAACATTTCATGCAAAAATAAGAAGATGAGTACTGTGGAGCCCATGTAACCATAGCCCAGATGCAATAAAAATCAAGATCTACACATTTATCTTTATCCATTTAAAACTTCTTGGTTCTTATTCTTGACCAATCTATTTTAAGCAAGTCCCAGGTCATGTCATTCCTCAATATGCAGCTCTAAAACATGTCAACATTATTTTCACCAAACCACAGTGAGGATTGCATCTAAAAAAATTAACTACAATTCTCTGATATTGTGTTATATTCAGTTCACAAGTAAATTTCCCCAATATTCTCAAAAGTACTCCTTTTTATAGTTGGTTTGTTCAAAAAGATTAGACATTACATTTAGGTGCTACGGCTCTTCATTCTATTTTAATCTATAGTAACTTGTTGGTGTGTGTGTGTGTGTGTGTGTGTGTGTGTGTGTGTGTGTGTCACTGAGGATTGACCCCAGTACCTTGTGCTAGGCAAGTATTCTACTGTTGAGCTACATCCTCAGCCCTTTTAAAAATTTTTAATTTTGAAACATGGTCTTGCTAAATTACTCAGGTTGCCCCTGGCCTTGACCCTGTGATCCTTCTGCCTCAGCCTCCTGAGTCACTGGGATTCCAGCCAGGTGCTACCACATCCATCTCCACTGCCATATTTATTTCACATCACTGATTTGTACAAACTTACAATTGTTCTGTGAATATACTTATGCTCTGGATTTGCCTCATTGCCTCTTTGGGGTGTCACATGAGTCATTTTTCTTGTTCCCCCTACCCCTGTGTATCCCTATAAATGGAAGTTAGCTCTAGGAGCATGATTGGAATTTCTGGCAGGAACACTTCCTGATGAGCCAGTGTGCTGTTTTTGCATTACATCAGGAGAAACACGATGTCCTACTTTCAATGACATTAAGATTGATCATTGGGTCAGGTAGTGACAGCCTGATTCCTCTGTGGTCAAGTTGCTCATCAACCTTTTCGTCTAATATGCTCATCCATTGATGGTCACTGCCCAAATCAATTATTCCTCTAGGAGTTGCAAAATGGTGATTTCCTAGTTCTCCCATTCCTTCCACATGTCAGGCAGAATTCTTTCTGCCTACTTTTCAGCATCCAGAAAGTTCACTTCAAGTCTTTGCTCTGAACAACTTAAGGTTATTTCCAAACTCATCTTCAACCCTTAAAGACCTTATTCTTCCACCACTGAGGAAATCTCCAAAATTGCCTTTGACTCCTAAGGCAAGTCAGAAAGGGGAATTCTAAAAATAACCCTTATGGTTTGAGTACAAGATGCGCCCTCCCCCCAAAATTCTTGTGTTGAAGGTTTGGTCCCCAATGTAATGTTCAGAGATGGGATTTTCAGGAAGTGATCAGATCTTGAAGGCTTTCAACTAATCAATGGATTAATCTATTGACTGATTAATAACTTCATGGCATTATTGGTATGTGGTAGAAACTAGGTGGTGGGACCTAGCTGGAGGAATCGGGTCACTGGTGGACTGACCTTAAAGGGTATACTTTGTCCCTGGCTCCTCCTTCTTTCTCTGCTCCCTGGCCACCATAAGGTGAGCAGCCTCCTCTGCCACACCCTCCCACAGCTATGATATTCTCCTTTGTCTCAGGCCCAAAACAATGGAGTTGGCTGACCTTGGACTGAAACTCTGAAACTGTGAGTCAAAATAAATCTTTCTTCCCTTCAGTACATTATCTTAGGTATTTTGTCAGGGCAATGAGAAGCTTACTACCACAGTGACTATACTAGGGGTGGCCCCACTGGCATATGTACCTGACTATCCAAGTGCCTGATCATTCATTTGGATAGATAGCTCCTCAAAGTTCTCCTTAAAACAGACATTATTTGGATTATTTTACCACCGTACACACACACACACACACACACACACACACACACACACACACACACACACCAAATCAAGAATTAAATCTTGATTTAATTCAGGATTTACTGTATGCAACATTCTTTCCATAGCTTATGTTCCTGATTCCTACCACTATAACATGAACCTTGAGAGAGGTCAGTGTGGTGACATGACATCCTGCTAAAAGTTCTCAGAAGATAGTGGTCAGAACATCCCCATCCTCCACCCCTGAAGCAGGCTCCTCCCTTTGAGAAGGAAGCTAAGAACAAGGCTTTGAGGGAGCCCATGTTTTAAACTCGTCTTGCTCATAACCTTCCCTACATTCGTCACAGTAAGGGCCTGGCTTTCTTTTTCTACCTGCCATCACACAGATGAGGATGGCTGTCCAGGGATCACCTTGGGCTGAAAGGAAACAGGTTTCAGATGGTTCCCTGTTGGGGTGTCTTCACTCCTATTTGTCTATTGGACACTTCTTTGCTCCCCTCTCAGCTGCTTGCTTGGGATTAGCCCAACAGAAAGGAAGGTGTCATTGTATTTTTACTTCCATTAAAAAAAATCAATCTCAGAAACAAATCAATTCCAAACCCAATAAAATCAGAGATTTTGAGTGTTGGAAAGGATGTGTGGGACCGTCTAGTCCCAGAAACTCAGAATTTTTGAGCTAAAAGGGACTGTTGTTGTTGTTGTTGTTGTTGTTGTTGTTAGGTACCATGAGTCGAGTCCGACTCATAGCGACCCTATGTACAACAGATCGAAACACTTGCCGATTCTGTGCCAGGCAAACCATCTTATTTATGTTTAAGCCCATTGTTGCAGACACTGTGTCAATCCATCTGGTGGAGGGTCTTCCTCTTTTGCGTTGACCTGCCACCACTCTTCCAAACATGATGTCCTTCTCCAGGGATTGTTCTCTCCTGACTACATGTCCGAAATATGTAAGACGCAGTCTGGCCATTTTGCTTAAAATTCTCTATTTACAGATGGGGAAACTGAGGCTTGGGATGATGGAGTGACTCACCCAGGATTCCATGGCAAAGCTGAGACTTGAAACTTGGTCCTCTCCTGTAGTTCATGAACTCTCCTTCATATACCTTACGTAGTGGGAGAAAGAGATGCTGAGGGGGTAATGTGGCTTGTCGCAGGGAGGGTGGGCACTGTGAGGCTAGCTACTACCTGCCAGGGACCGTGCTAGGCATGTCATTATACCATACTGCCTCCAGAATGAGTGACTATGTCCTTAGTACTATTCTTCATATGCCACGCAGCTGTTTCCCACAGAGAAGCTCATTTGGTGTTGAAAACATTCAGCATTTTTTCATTGCAGCTAATTTATCTCTTAATGGGTAAAATTCACTTACTGTGCTTTTTAAGGAAAATTTTGGCTCTATTAAAATAGTCTCCAGATGAAACAGCCCCAGAGTCCCCAAAGTATGTCATTTCCTTCCAGTGTAAAGTTAGAAGAGCATGGAACTGGGAGTCTAGAGGCCCAAGTTCTAGTCCTGGCCCTCTGCCCCAGCTGAATAGCCTTGGCCAAGCCCTTTGGTTTCCCAGTCTCAAATGTTTCCTGTGTCGAATGAGGGGGTCACATTAGGTTAGTGGTTTCCAAATGTGCTTACACCAAAAGCCTATGCTTAGGGAGAATCATTCAAACACCAACACCTTTGATGGAGCAGTAATTTGTCTCTATTCTTTGTAAAATTCATCACATATTCAAAGCTATAACAGCTTTTGACCAGAATACAATGCTATGAAAAGATGATCTGCCTCCAGCCCCAACAATGAATGTCAACATGTAGCCCACATGGCTTTATCATGAGTAGATATAAGCCTTCTCTCAGACATTCAGGATATTGAGAGCAGTTCTTAGATCTCTATTACTACCTTGATGAAACCCTGTCCCTAATCCACTCAAAAAGTCATAGGATCTATTGGGCTAAAAGATTTCTATCATCCTTTTTATGGTTTGAATATGAAATCTCTCCCATAGGCTTGTGTGTTGAACTCTTGGTCTAAAGTTGGTGGTATGGTTTTAGGAAACGGTGGAAACTTCAGAAGGTGAAGTCTAGCTGAAGGAAGTAGGTCACTAGGGGTGTGTCTTTAAAGGTGTGTTCTTCCTTCCTCTCTCCCTCTCTCTCTCTCTCTCTCTCTCTCTCTCTCTCTCTCTCTGCTTTCTGTCTGCCCTGAGGTAAATAGCCTCTGCCACTTGCTCCCACCAAAATGATATTCTGCCTCATGATAGGCTTATATTCAATACAACCAACAACTATGGACTGAACCCTCTGAAACCAGAGGGCTAAAATAAATCCTTTCTCCCCTAAGTTCATGTTAGGTATTTTGGTCACAGCAATGATAAAACTTACTAAAATAGTCCCTATGGTTCTAAAATTCTTAAGAGAGTGAATCCGGCAAGGGAGTGAATCCAGCTTCCTCGGAGATAAATATTTAAGGTTACATTTACTGATCAATCCCAAAGCCTATATTTAGGATTGTGGCTCGCAACCTAAATACTTCAACCAGGAGCCTCGCTTAGTTTAGGTTCCTTTAGGTTGAAACAGACCCTGAAATGAGAATTTAGGTACATATTGTTTATTTGGGAGGTGATGCAAGAAGAGTGAAGTGGGACTGGAAAAAGAAAATGTGAGTTCCAGTGCTAGTGACTGATCTGCTGTGCACAACTAGGGAAAGGAAACTGGGATATTTCCCCACCAACACCCACCCCAGCTGGGTGAAGGTTACCCCTTGGGGTTGACTCTCCAGCAATTCTAACCTGTCCCATAAGCCCATGGTCAGAGGGCTGGGATATGTCTGCTTCTTAAGAACTCTCCTTAGATGACCTCCAGCCTAGGTAAAGAGGATGTGGGTGGGACATCCAGAAAGCTAAACAGAAAGCACCTCACCATTAAAAGTCATAATGGATATCCATTTATTCATTTAGCAAGTATTGATTACTAGGAACTGGAATAGGTACTTGGATTCATCAATAAATAGAAGAGGTGGAGACCTTCAAACCTGTCAAGTGTACATTCTAACGGGAGAAGAAACTAACATACACAATAAATAAGAGCATTATACAGTGTCATGGAACAATGTTAATAATAAACTAGGCAGTGCTGGAAGAGAGAATGTATATCAAGAGTAGCAGTTGCAAGGTCAGAGCCATTGCATTTGACTGTGGTGATTAAGGGAGGCTCTTTAAGAAAAGATATGAAGTAGTGAAATGAGTCCTGGAGGAATCTGGCGGGAGGGAATTCCAGATGGAGAGAGAGAACTCCTTGATGTGGAGACATGAGCCTGCTCAATGCGTTCCGGAGCCGTTAGGCCACTGTGCCGGAAGCAGAGAGAGAGAAAGAGAGAGAGTAAGAGGTTATAAGGTCAGCAGTGGCAGAGGTCAGATCATGGTGGATGTCTTCCTGGCTTTTACTGCAAGGGTAATGGGAGACAGTGGAGGCTTCTGAGAAGAAGGACCCAATCTGCCTTGCACCCTAATGTGCTCACTCTGACTACTGTGTACACAATAGACTGAAGTGGTGTATGTCAGTTATTTATGCCACATGGCCAATTTTTGTTCGTTTTCGTGGTACTCGAGGGTTGAGCCCAGGGCCTCACCCATACTTTGCAAGTGCTCTGTTGCTGGACTGCTCCTCCCAGACCATTTTTAAATTTTTTTATCTTGAGACAGAGTCTTGCTAAGTTACGCAGGCTGCCTCTGGCCTCAAACGTGCGATCCTCCTGCCTCTGCCTCCTGAGTCATTGGGATTATAGGCATGAGCCACCATGCCCAGCTTGCACAGCAGATTTCTGCAAATGAAGCAGCTTAAAATAACAGCAGTATTTTCTCTGTTTTCTGACTCAGTACTCTGAGTATAGCTTGCTGGGCCCTCTGCCCAGAGTCTCAGCTTACTGAAATCGAGGTGTTGGCTGGGCGTGTGCCCTCATCTGAGGTTCGGGGTCCTCTCCCAATCTTCTGACCCATAGGGTCGTGGCTTTGGCTTGAGGCTGAATCTCTTCTACAAGCTTACGTTTGCCTCCTTTCCCATATTGTGCACCTACGTGACCCTCGTAGACCAGTGAATCTACTGGTGGCCCTCAAAATACCATTCCATGCCTTTCCTGTGTCTCTCCAACTCTCTGCCCACCTGCAATCCTGTGGGACAGCGCCTTTCCTCACCTCTCTAAATTTCACTCCTCTTTTAAATTTGTCCTCTGCAAAAGGCTTTGCCTAATCTTGCCAGCTCAGGAGGATCACGTTTCCCTTTGACTTTTTATAGGTTTACCTCCCTCATTTCCCATGCGATATGACTATTTGGGTTGGAGTTTTATAACCAGCAGATTTTACTGAGCACCTTCTGTATTCATGTCCTAGGGAGGCCGTGACAAAGGACCGCCACAACAGGAATTTATCTAACAACAGAAATGTACTTTCTCTATATCTGGAGGCCGGAAGCCTGAGGTCAGATGTTGGCAGGGCTGGTTTCTCCAATCCCTCCCCTTGGCTTGCATGTGGCTGCCTTCTCTCTGTGGCTTCACAGTCTCTTTCCTTGCTTTGCTCTTCTTGTAAGAATGCCTGTCCTATTGGATTAGAACTCACTCTAATAATCCTGTTTCCTCTTAATTACCTCCTTAAAGAGTCTATCTCCAAAGACAGTCGTCACATTTTGAAGTCCCTGGGGTTAAGACTTCCACCTATGAGTTTTGAGGGGACTCAATCCAGCCCAGAACACCTACTACATTTGTAATCACGTTAGGTGTTCTAGATGCTAGAAAACCAGCTGCTTTCATTTTTCTTCCTGTCTCTTTACTGGAAACACAGCCTGCAGGCCAGGGCCCTGGGGACCCGCTGTACCAGGGCCTCTAACACTCCCTTGCGGCAATTACTTACATCATGAGTAATTGGGCTGTGTCAGGCTAAGCCTGGTGCAGCGTTGATGGAGAGCCTGGCCTGGACCAAGGAGTCACATCTGAAGGAGGGACCTTCTGGGACTCTCAGTCCCCTGACTAACTTGTTCCTCAATGCCAGAGTAAGTTTGAAAAGTCAGGGACTATTGAAAACCCAGTGCTGCTCTCTTGATTAAACAAACAAACAAATAAAACCCACTAGATTTGTGCTAGGGTATGTTATGGCTGCCATTTGAGTCCATGTGGAGGGAGAGGAAAAATACAAATTAGCCATTTTAAGAAATATTTTGCTTATTCCACAAGATCAACCACTGGAACTGTCATTTTCCTAGTGATTTCCAAACCAGACAAGATTGCCTTCATCTGAGCTCCTCCGAGCGAGGGCGGGTGCCCTTTCGGTTTTTAGTCAACCCAGCAAAGGCGGCAAGCTGCGTGCCCCTTACACGTGTTTACCCAATAATCCAGCCTCGCATTTATGAGGTTTAATGCCTCCAATGTATTCCAGGGTGTATATACTTAGCAGGAAAGTGCAGAAGCTGGCAGCTCACACTGGCCCAAATTGATTCCACATCTGCCTTAACGAAACCACTCCCTCTAATAGAAGCAAGCTCCCCCACTCAGCCTTGGTAGATGGCGTACCCTGATAGAAGTTGAAAAATAAAGGGGGTTACTTTAGAAAAAAATAAGAAAAATAAAGGTCAGCCTGAGGTTTAGAGTATTGCTGTGGGTTTCTGTTCCTTCTTTCAAGAAAACGAAATAACTTCGCTAAATTTAAAAAAAGAAAAATCCCCCACTGTACAGTCCTTTAGTGTGAAAATCTTGTTATAGTTTAAAAAAAAAAAAAAAA
>VMDO01042084.1:0-10768 GCA_007922755.1 Pedetes capensis | reverse complement strand
TGCTGGCCTTCATGGCTTATGACCGCTATGTGGCCATCAGCAACCCGCTGAGGTACTCAGTGGTCATGAGCCACCGCATCTGCTGGCTCATGGTGGGAGGGTCCTGGCTCTTTGGCCTGGTGGATGGGCTGATCCAGGCCGTCTTCACGCTCCACTTCCCTTATTGTGGCTCCCAGGAGATTGACCACTTCTTCTGTGATATCCCTGCAGTGCTCAAGCTGGCCTGCGCGGACACCTCCCTCTATGAGACCATGATATACGTCTGTTGCGTCCTCATGCTGCTCCTGCCTTTCTCTGTCATCTGCGCCTCCTACTTGAGGATTCTGGTGGTAGTGATCCGCATGCGCTCTATAGAAGGCCGGAAGAAGGCCTTTGCTACTTGCTCCTCCCATATGATGGTGGTCTCCCTTTTCTACGGGGCTGCCATGATCACCTACATGCGGCCCCAGGCATACCACTCATCCAAGCAGGACAAAGTTGTCTCCGCTTTTTATACCATGATCACCCCCATGCTCAACCCTCTCATCTACAGTCTGAGGAACAAGGAAGTGGCTGGAGCTCTAAGGAAACTCCTGGGAAAGTGTCCCTGTGGTTGGTGCAAGGCGGAATTTGGTGCTTGAGGGGTGGGATGTGCAACCTGGGAACCTGCAGTAGCCAACTGTAGTTCTACTGGAGGACAGCCAGGGCCCATTTCTCTAGGCTAGAAAGCCAGGGACTTAGAGCTGTCAGTCCTCAGGTTGGAAGTTATTGCTCCGGACTGCAACCACTAGCCCCTGACATTGAAAACTTCCAGCAGCAGTTAGCAGCAGCAACAGGCAGTTCCTGCTAGTGTCATAGCTCCCGAACAGGCTTCCAGTGTGGGGACCCTCAGCACTTACCACAGAGAGAGTTATGACACATGGGCTTAAGTCTTGGCAGCTATCTGGAGCCTTCCAGCCACCAGGCTCCACAGTTTCCTTTCTCTACTCCATTGCTTCTGCTCCCCATTGTTTCTACTCTCAGTTTGCTCTTTGGTGAACTCACTATAGGTGAACAGCATTCCCTTCCAAAGACACTGAACCTCTAGCCTATTAAACTCACATTAAGCCCCACCTCTGCAGGTCTCCCCACCACACTGAGGACCAAACTTCCAACATATCAACCTCTGGGGACAAACCACATCCAAACCATAGCTGTGGGCACAGTTGAGCTCTGCACTAGACAAAGAAGCAAAGGGGAGGGAGGCCACCACAGGACTCCAGGCAGTACAAGAAAGCCTTTTCAGGTGTGTCCAACAGCTCCATGACATTCCCTAAGATGGAATTTCAGGTCTCCAGCTCTGTGTCAAACCCAAATAGAACTAGAAAATTTACTTTCCCAGCCCCAGGAAGCCTGCTTCTTAGAGTTCTGTGAGAGCTGCGCATTCTGAGACCTTTATGCTGCTGTAGGTTTATTTTGTCTCAACACTGACCAACCTGTAAGGACTAAGAAGTGAAGAAAATGACTGGAAGGAGTTCATTTCTTGAAGTTGAAAGTGTGTTTTTCTTGAGCTTTTGTGCAGCCCTCCAGCTTGTGGCTCTGCTGGGGAAGAAGGGTATCGATCGGTTCTTTATGGGGTAAGGAAACAATGGGAAAAGTAAGTGGGACTAAAAAAGAAAAAAAAAAAAAAAAGCTTATCCACTGCTCCTTCTTCTGTTGCTGTTAGGTGCCGTCGTGTCATGTCTGACTTATAGCAACCCTTATAGAGTTGTCAATAACTGTTTCAGGATTGTCTTGGGAGTGGATTGTCAGGTCCTTCTCCCATTTTTGTGGTGTTGGCAATCGAACCCTGGACCTCAGAGCCTACAGAGCAGCTCTCTACCCACTGAGCTAAATCTCAGCCCTAACAAGATATAGCAAGATAAAACTTCAACAGGGTTATTCACTCTTTAGACTTGAGTTGAACAGAAAGACCTGAATGTGAAACATAATCTGATAATATGCTTCTACATTTGAAAGGGGTAAATGTTATGTAGATGAACTTTATTTCTAGCTGATAGGCATTTCATACCTCTTCCTAGCTGAATGTTTAGTGGTGCTTCTAAAGTACCTGGGATTAGGTGATAGAGGACAGTATACTTAGTATGGAGGTGGATATTTGCTACAGGACCTCTAAGTATGCTAGGAGTCAATTTCCAGGTATCTGTAATTCCGACCAGCCGAGGCTTCATGGAGCATAGCTCCAGATTCATCCTGCACTTGAAAATCTATGAGATTTTTACTTGGGCAGCTATCCAAATTGGCTGGCCTCTATTCGTAGATCTCTCCTCATCCCCCATTCCATCTGATGATGACCTCCTAACTAATCAGAAGGCTGCACTCCCCTTACACCCCTCACTTAGGTACTCAGATCCTGAGCAGAGAAGTGATGGTGCACAGATGCACACTGTATAGTGTTTTTGCAAACCTGTGAGAATTAAGAATTAAGAATTTCTGTGAGAATTAAGATATGTTTTTATGTAAAGCCACTTAATTTTAAATTTGTTTAGGTATCTATCAGCTGTTCATTAAAAGAATGCCTTTTGTTATGGCTTAAGTGACATGGATTAGAAGTTGGGAGAAGCCAAGTCTCTTCCTTTTGCTTTATTCACTGTTCTGAATGTCTCTAGTCCACAGCCAACCTTTGGTGGCTAAGAGGCTGAGTGTTGGTAGCATAGGAGAAGCAGAGAAAAGAACATGGGGGATACACAGAGAGTAGAAGCATCTTGTCTCAGTGTCTGCCTTCCATGATCTGCTCCCCACCATGATATGCTGCCTTGCCACAGGCTCAAAGCAAAAGGCCAATCAATCATGGACTGAAACCTCCAAAACTGGGAGCCAACACAAACCTTTCCTCACTTAAATTTGATTCACCTCAGGCATTTTGTTGTAGTAACGCCAAGCTAATGCAGCTCATTTCCCAAGGGAAGAGAGTGAAGTGAATGGCACAGCATGTCAGGGCCACTCTTCTAGAGCAGAAGTTCAAGTGGTGTCATGTTGTATCTGTGCCAGTGCTTCTCAAACTTTTCCAGAGTAAAATAACTACCTGATAGGTACTCATCAGTATTGCTGATTCTATCATCCTAATTCCAGAGATGGGAACTCAGCAGGAATATGTTCGGAAGATGCTTGTTTGTAGATAGATCTTGGAGAACATTGGCTATAATTCTGTTATAAACCATAGAAAAGGTCTCCACTCAACTTTCTCAACCCTTTGGCTTCCCTAAAAGGCAACTGGAGGATGTCTCATTTTCAGGGAGGTTCTCTGACTTTTGGAAAAACAACTCTCCTTATCTGAAAAGATCTGTACCATGCCTTCTACCAAACTGGGTCCTTTCCCTTCATTTAAATCTAGAAATCCCTATGGGAATACTGAATATTCACACGCAGAAGAATAAAATTAGACCACTGCTCTCACCGGTTACAAAAATAATTTCAAAATGGATTGGAAACTTAAATGTAAGACCTGAAACAATAAAAATACTAGAAGAAAACAGAGTAAATGCTTCATAACAATGGAATATGTAAAGATGTTGTGAACAAGATATCCAAAGCACAGCATGTAAAACCAAAAATGGACAAATGAGATTTAATGAAAGTAAAAAGCATCTGCACAGTAAAGGAAACAATCATGAGAGTGAAGAGAACATACAAAATGGGAGGAAATATCTTCAAACCATGTATCTGACAGGGAGTTAATATCCAGAATCCAAAAGGAACACAAAAAACTCATTATCCAACATTCCTCTTAGCAAATTTAACCTCAAGTCTGCAACTCCTTTTATAATATTTATTTGGAGATACACCTCAATGGTAAGCTGCTTTCTAGCAAATTATATATAACTTACAAATAAAATTAATGATACCTTAAGTATAAAATTAAAGTAATTATATCAAAATACACTTTAACCAAATATTTATACCCTGTGACCATCACTTGAACCAAGATCAAGAACATCACTTTCACCTCTCTTGCTGCAGCTGTACCTTTGTGGTGTCCAATCCTGTCAGATATTGGAAGCTAAGCAGGGTGTGGCCTGGTTAGTACTTAGATGGGAGACAATCTGGGAACACCAGGTGCTGTAAGCTTGGGAGAAGGACCTGGCAACCCACTCCCAAAAAACAAGCAGCCATTGAAAACTCTATGAATAGCACAGAAGCATTAAAAATACTATTGTACCTGTTGTATGTAGGGTCACTATGAGACAGACACCAACTCAACTGCACCTAACAACAACAACATCACCCCTCTTGCCTATTACCAGACAACTCCTCACTGCCATCTCAGAGGCAGCCACTGAGTGGTTAGAAGTGGGAAGTCACAGAAGATGAGTATCACAACCCTGGAATCATCTTCCCCAGTTGTAAAACTTTTCCATTGCCAATAATATCATCATAACTTAATTCTGCCTATTCTTGACCTATTGATAACTGGAGCCATACTTTGCATACTATTTTGTTCTGGTTTCTTTCACACGCTATGTTACTTTTGCAATTCATCCATGTTATTGTATGATTCTTTTTGGTGTTAATTTCTCATTGTGTGAATGTACTCAAACTTACTTATTTCCATGTTGATTGACATTAGGATCCTTACAGTTTTCAGCTATTATGAATAAAGCTACTAGGGATGTTCTTCCATAAGGTTTTTGTGTGATGTATACATTCTTTGATAAACACATAGGATTAGAATTTCTGGATCATTGTTGTTGTTTTTGTTGTTGTTGTTGTTAGGTGCTGTCGAGTCATGTCTGACTCATGGTGACCCTCATAGGGTTCTCAAAGGCTGATTATTTCGGGATTGCCTTGGGAGTGGATTACCATGTCCTTCTCCCATTTCTGCAATGCTGGGAATGGAACTCAAGAACTCAGAGAATATAGAGCTGCATTCTACCAACTGAGCTAAATCCCAGCCCATATCTATCTATCTATCTATCTATCTATCTATCTGTATATATATATATATATATATATATGTTGTTGCCGTGGAGATGCCTGTGGTATGGGAGAAGGACCTGGCAATCCACTCCCAAGGCAATCCCAAAACCATCAGCCATTGAAAACCCTATGAGGGTCTCTATGAGTCAGATACCAACTTGACAGCACCTAACAACAACAACAACAATATACATAAATATATATATGATATATATATACACACATATTATATGTAATGCATATATATAATGCAAATATATATTATATATGTTATCTAATATTATCCGTATCTATATAACAGGACATAATAGGTTAGCTTACATAAGGGGAAGGGTAGTTCCATAGCTGTGCTGGTAGAGGGATTGGTAGCCAATCAGTCCAAGACCTGGAAACCTAAAGTGTCTCTGATGCTCAGGTCTAGAAGCACCCTGGAAAGTCTGATGTTGAATCCATGTGGAAACTAAGGAAACTGTTGCCAGTTGTCTATGGGCAGTGGCAATGAAGGGAAGAGGGTAAGACAGAGATGCTCTGCTCTGGAAGAATTTTTAAGCCTGTCCCATGCACATACTGGCTTCTGTTCTACCCCTCACTTCCTCCATACAATGCCCTGCTCTCTGGATCACACCAGAAACCTCCATGGTGGGTGTCTTGCCTTCAATTACTCCCTGGAAATGTTTTCATGGAGAATTAGAGATGTACTTCACTAATTTGAGGAATCTCTTAGTCTAGTCAAATTCATAATCAAGGCTAACCATCACAGTGGTTTTATTGCTTTACGTTTCCACGGTTGATATATGAGAGCTATAGATGCTTCATAACTTTGCTAATTCTTAGTGTTATTAGCCTTCTTTATTTTAGACTTTGTATTGCCAGTATGTTGTTGTTGTTGTTGTTAGGTGCTGTCGAGTCGGTATCCAACTCATAGCGACCCTCATAGGGTTTTCAGAGGCTGACTGTTTCGGGATTGCCTTGGGAGTGGATTGCCAGGCCCTTCTCCCAATTGCCAGTATAGGGCTATCTTATTATGGTGAAAACTTTGAATTTCCTTGAAGTTGTTTGCTAATGCTGTCATGCACATTTTTGTACACTTGTCAATAATCTGAGTATCTTTTTTTTACAACTTTAATATATGATGTGAGAAGGACTCAGCAACTCACTCCCAAAAAACAATCAGTCATTAAAAATCCTATGAATAGAAGAAAAGCAGACAACAGTTCTTTGTCTGTTGTTCATAGGGTTGCTATGAGTTGGATACCAACTCCATGGCACCTAACAATAACAATATATATATATGATATTCAATAAATTTCACATATTTGAAATGCATATTTTGATAAGTTTTTACATAAGCATATACTTGTGAAAAGTTAAAATAATGGAAAATAAGCCGGACGTGGAGGTGCACGCCTGTAATCCAAGCAGCTCGACAGGTGGAGGCAGGAGGATCACAAGTTCGAGACCAGAAGCAGTCTGCATAATTTAGCGAGACCCTGTCTCACAAAAGTAAAAATATGGGCTGGGGGTGCAGCTTAGTGGTCCAGCACTTGCAAAGCATGCAAGCGTGAGACCCTGGGTTCAACCCCCAGTACAAAAAATAATAATAATAAATAATAAGCAAAATTTAAAAAGATAATGGAAAATGATAATCAAAATAATAACACTCATAGCATAATACTGCAAACAGTCTCTCTTCTACTTTCTGTGAAATAATATGTAGTATTTCTTTTATTCTTCTTTAATATTTGGCCATTTTTCCATAGAAACTATTGGGGATTGGGAATTCTTTGGGGGAAAACTTTTAATTTAAAATTTAATTTCCTCAAAAGCTAGAGCTATTGAAATTACCTATTCTATATTGAGTGAGTTGTGGGATTGGTCCATTTCATCAAATTTATATGTGTAGGGTTGTTTCCTGTGTGTGTAGAGTTGTGTCCCTTATTGTTTCTTTGATATCTATAGACTCTGTGGTGATGTTCCCATTATTAGTAATTCATGTCTGTTCTTTTTCTTTATCTGCTACATATTTGTAAATTATACTGACATTTTGAAAGAATCAGCTTTTTGTACTATTGATTGACACTATTGTTTTGCTGTTTTCAATTTTACTAATTTCTGTTTTTTCACTCTTTCCTCTTGGTTTCGATTTTTCACTTCTGTTTCTAGTATATTAAAGTAGTATACTTAGATTGCTTATATGAAATTTACAGTTTTGGAGGTGCTGGGAATCAAACTCGCATCTCACAGATGAAAAATGAGTGGTCTACAATGGAGCTACTCCTGAATCCCACTCTTACTCTTTTCTAATGCAAGTATTTAGTGACATAAATGTCCTTCTTAGTATTAATTTCACTGTCTACCTCAGATGATTCTTTTTTCTTTCTTTCTTTTTTTCTTTTGTAGTACTGGGGGTTGAACCCAGGGGCACCACCAGACCATTTTTTCACTTTTTGAGACAGGGTTTCACTAAATATGCAGACTGCCTCTGGTCTCAAACTTGAGATCCCCCCATGTCCACCTCCCGAGTTGCTGGGATTACAGGCATATATGCCACTGAGCCCAGCACACACACACACACACCCACACACACACACACACACACACACACACACATATATATACTCTTTTCTAAAGCAAGTATTTAGTGACATGAATGCCCTTCTTACTACTAATTTCACTGTGTACCATAGATGATTCCTTTTTCTTTATCTGTTTTTTCTTTTTTTTTCGACAGTGGTTGTTGAACCCAGGGCCTTGCACCTGCATGCTTTTGCAAGTGATGAACCACTAAGCTGCAACTCCAGACAGATTTTTTACTTTTTGAGACAGGGTTTTGCTAAATTATGTAGACTGCCTCTGGTCTCAAACTTGAGATCCTCCTGCTTCCTCCTCCCGAGTTGCTGGGATTACAGGCTTCTGCCACTGCGCCTGGCATATATGGAAATACACACACACACACACACACACACACACACACACACACACACACACACTTTTTAAAAATATATATAACTTCACCAAGGAATTTTTCTAATTGAAGGCTCATATTCCAAATTCCTCATTTGTTCCAATAGTGTTTTTTAGCTCTCTCACCCTCCACTCCAGAATAGGATGACATATTGCACTTACTTCATCTACTTTAAACTTGAGCATTTCTTCATCCTTTGTCTTTAATGACGCTGATTTTTTTCAAAGAATGGAAGCATATTATTTAACAAATGGCCATCGTTTGGGATTCTCTGATTCTTCAGCATTAGATTCAGGCAATGCATGTACTACTGTACTATGTAAGTGATGTGTCTTTCTCAGAGAATCATATTCTGAGCAAGTGCTCTCCTGTGTTCCTTCCCTGTTGACGGTAACTTTTCTCTGAGTTCTCCATTCTGTACATTCTCTTTCCTGTTATAATTCATATATAATTGTGTAGTGATATTTTTAGGCAATGTAAGTAATTTGGCTTTCCTCAAGCCTCCTGCCATAATTGGGGATGGACTATCCCCCAAAGGCTCAGGCATGAAAAGGCAAGACCCCAGCTTGAGGTTATTAGAAAGTGGTGGAAACTTCAAGAGGTGGAACCTATGAGAGCTCTCAGATCACTAGGCTCTGCCCACAGAGGACTGTGGGACCCTGCTCTCTTTCTCTTCCTTGTCTTTGTTTTACTTCCAAGCCATGAGGTGAGCAGCTTTGTTACACCACCTGGGCCTCACCATGATGGGCTTCCTCCCCACAGACCAAAAGTAGCAGGGCCAACTGACCATGGACTGAAATCTCTACCACTGGGCTACACCCCAGTAAGAGAAGGCATTTCTGAAAAACTATAAAGAAATGATTTTGACAATATGAATACTTTAAAACATATGCATTGCTAACTAATATCATACATCATGCCAGGAAGACTGATATGCACCTGTAGTCCCAGCTACTTGGAAGGCAGAAGCAGGATTGCTTGAGTCTACAGATATGATGCAACATAGCAACACCTCAGATCAAAACAACAAGACCACAGACACACACACACACACACACACACACACACACACACACACACACAAATACCAAGTCAAAGGACACAGAGGAAAGAAATTATTTGCAACATATATGAAGTTAGAGGACCCACTTTATTTTAAATGTTTCCAACACAGAAACAAGCACTCAGAGAAACAGAAATTCATGTAAATCTGCACTTATTAAGCCTCACTTATAATTAAAGAAATTATGAAATTCCATTTCTTATCTGTTACTACAGAAACTAAGTCCAATAATACCAAAATTCATGAAGGTATAGAGAAATAGATGTTTTCAAACTTTTTACAGTAATTTGCCAATATCTCCCAGAAGGTAAACTACATTATACTGGGTGCAGGAATTCCACTTGTGCAAATTTCTTTTGTAATTTGAATTACCCTTGATGGTGGTTGAGATGTGTGTGAGAGCCTTGTAGATAACAAGTGGGTAAGTTTAGGGTGTTGGGAAAAAATCCAAAATAGATCTTTTTTTGAGGGACTCACAATCTAAATAAGGTAATTAAAAATAAACACTGTAAAGTTTAGTTTATTTAATGTAATAAATGCTAATCCAATCTTGATTTTCCACTCTTTAACTTAAGTATTTATAAGTATTGGTGGCAATATATGATAATTTTCCTAATGTTAAGTAGCAAACACACACTCTCAATATTTTCTTTTAATTAACATTCATATTCATTATTCATTCTGTTTTCCCCATTAACTAATTGAAAGCTTATAACAATAATTTTTCTTTTCTTTTCCTTTTTATTTTTCAAGGTGCTGGGGATTGAACCCAGACATTCACATGCCAGGCAAGGGATCTATCACTGAGCTACTTCCTGCGCCTTATAGTAACCATTTTTGTATATAAATTATCACTTTCTAATATCATCTTTGCGGTGTTTTAGACCTGCAGTAATACACTTGTACTTCTCCTGATGGTGACAGCCAAGGAAGGTTCACTGTGCTTCTGCTCCAGCTCCCAAAGCTTCACTGCTGCTCACACACTGGAATAGCAGGAGGAAGACCGGAGGGCGAAAGAGTGGATTAAAGAGGGAGATGAACATTTTTGAGAACATAATTTTTATTAACCCCATATTTCTTAGTTATTCTTACACAGCCATTCCTGTACAGTTAATGTATCCTTTTGTAAATGCTCTTATGAATTGTTGTTGTTGTTGTTAGGTGCCATCGAGTCAGTATCCAACTCATAGCGACCCTCATGTGGTTTTCAATGGCTGACTGTTTCAGGATTGCCTTGGAAGTGGGTTGCCAGGCCCTTCTCCCCCTCTTATGAATACAACTCAAAAAATCCTGAGGAATGTATTCTTGAAGATTGCATTTTATTTATAATTCACCTACAATATGACTTTGTGTTCTCTTCTAAGACCTTTGTAAATACCGATCCATCTAATCTTCATAATCCTATCAGCTAGGCACCATGACTATAAGCTCATTTGAGAGATGAGGAAGAGGGAAGCCAAGCAACTTGGTAAAGGTCACAAGTAAAGTAGAACCCCTCCCCCAAACAGTCTGGCACTAGGGTTCTTGATCTTGATCACTTTGTGACGCTGCCTCATATTCTTGGGATGTTTTTCTCACATCTTTCAGTCGCCTCCCTTTGACCCTCGAGACATTCCCAGCCTCCTCTCTTTCTCCAGCAGCAGCAGTTTCTGGAAAATGAAGGTTATAGAAATTGAATACTCATCTAAAATGCTATTATGAAGCCATGTTGGTGACATCAGCCTGTCATCCCAACACTCTGGAGACAGAGGCAGGAGGATGAAGACTTCAAGGAGAGCTTGGGCAACATAGAGAAGCCCTGTCGC
>VMDO01042083.1:0-10796 GCA_007922755.1 Pedetes capensis | reverse complement strand
ACAATGGAATACTATTCAGCAATCAAGAAAAATGAAATAGGGTCATTCGCAGCAAAATGGATGGAATTAGAGAAAATTATTTTAAGTGAACGAACACAAGCTCAGAAAGAGAAACAACACATGTTCTCACTCATATGAGAGAGCTGACTCAAAATTACAAGAAGGAAAAATCCTACCCAAAGGTCAGATCACATTAAAAAGGGGGGGGAGGGAAGATAAGAATGAGGTCAATATAAATGGACTAGAAATTGCATGTAATTGTTCTAACAAGATAGAAACAAAGACCACTACAGGAAAAGTTTCTATCTTAAACAGAAATGGAACCCAAGGACATATAGAAAAATACTATATAGTAAAAGAGAAGACTTGGATGGGAAACTTAGATGGGAAGGGGGAGAGGGGGGAAACATAGAGGAGGGTAAGGGGTAACCTATATGAATAATGCTTATCAAATTGCATATGTGAAAATTGTCACAATGAAAAGCATGTCAAAATGAATCACATTATGATGTACATTAAAAATTTCTAATAAAAAAAAAAGAAAATGAGACATAGCACAATGCAAGCACTGTGGTAAGAGAGTTGGCCTGGGACAGGACTATCACTTGGAAATGAACAGGTTCTGTTAACTGATTCACGCTTACTAATCTTGCAAGAGAATTTTTGATAAATGAAGATATTAACCTGAAAATATTGATGAATAGGTTATAAGTGTACAATGGAACTGAAATAATTAAGACTAACACCCAGACCATCCACAAACAGTATCAAAGAATGTGGAAACACGAATTAGTGATTTGAAGCTGTTTTGTTACAAATCTAGAACCAAAATAAAAGTTAAATTGTATTACAGAAGGTATAATTTTCTGTTCTAGTATTTAAGTTTTCAAACAGAATTTGGCCTTCTAGTTATTTAAATATTTATTTCCCTCACTTTTGACTGATTTAAGGGTGACTTCTGATAGAGTCTCACTCTCCAGTTCTCATCTCATCTCATCTCAGCAGATGCTATTAAGGCAACTGACTATGTTCTCATTTGTCACATTATCCACCTTCATAGATGGTGTGGGACTGATTATAGTTTAAATTCGTTGCTTTCTGATTACATACATAGGAGAATATTTAACTACCCAGGAAAATACTCCTGTTCTCCATGGCAAAATAGAGATTATTTCTAACACACTGCTGAAAACGTACTTGTTCAGCTTGACTTGCGAGGTAAGGCAACTCTTTTATTAGGCTGTCCATATGTAATTGCTTTTTCATTTTAATTTTCTCTGATAATTTTAGGATCTATCCACTCATTACAACTCATGGAATGAATCTGATTTACAGATTGGTTCCCCAATGTATTATTGACCCAATTCAGAGATAGAAAATCACTGGGGACCATGTTGAGTGAGACTGCCAGTCATCAATCTGTGCATACTTTTGATTGCCTATAAATATGCACAAAAGTAGAAAAGATATAGTCCCTCCTCACAGAGAATTTTTAAAATAGCATATGAAATAAATACACAAAAAGCTAATATACAAGGCATTGTTTTAGAGGAAATGTCAAAAAAGCAAAAAATATTGTAAAGGACTTTGGGAATGAGGAAAAGTTCTCTGAAGACACATACATTGAAGAGCATGATTTTGACTGGCAGAACTGGGCAAAATCACATTCCAGATATAATTACTTTTTCTTCTGGCTTCAAACGAGAAATAATTCTGTGTTCTTTTCACTTATCAAAGTCAAGTTTGCAAATGTCTTACCAATATTTTTGTATATCTTATTCATTCTGTTTACTTGATCGATCACAACTGCTAATGATATTTGTATATTCATAACTTACTGCTTTCAAAGTGTGTTCACCCAGTTAACCATACTAAATTTCCAGTGACAAAATTTAAGAAGTCCTCTCAATATTTCATCTAAATTTGGTCAATGATTATCTTCAAATTGTCAGATTTATGAATATAAGATATACCACACAGTATGCAGCCTTAGAGCTAACGGAATAATTGTGGAGACAGCCACTAAGGGTTCTATTGAAAAGCAAAAAGAAAATGCTTTTGTGTAAGAGTTGACTGTTGTTCAGCTATTTTGAATATCAGAGGCAAATATATCAGTTCCTTTTAAAAGCTTTCTTCCACTTCTTGGAGGTGAATGTATACTTAGTCCATATGATTGAGTATTTAAGGGGCAAGTAAAGAGCTAGATTTTTCCAGTTCAAATTCCAGCTCTTCTCCTTACCAGATTGGTAACCCTCGGCAAGTTTCCTAACCTCTCTTAGTTACTCTATCAATAAAATGAGGATAACAACAGTAGCAACATCATGGGGTCATAGGGATTAAATCTGTAAATACATGAAGAAGGCTTGTGCCAGGCACGGTGGCACACGCCTGTAATCCCAGGGAGGTGGGGGCAGAAGGATCGCAAGTTGAGACCAAAGGCAGTCTGCGTAATTTACTGAGACCCTGTCTCAAAAAGTAAAAAAAAAAAAAAATGGCTCGACGTGTAGCTCAGTGGTCCAGCACTTGCAAAGCATGTAGGCGTGAGGCCCTGGGTTCAACCCCCAGTACTGCAAAAAAAAAAAAAAAAAAAAAAAGAAGAAGAAGAAGAAGAAGAAGAAGGCTTGCAACAGCACTCCTGACACATCATCAACCATCAACAACTGACACTGAAACTCAATCTTAGCATATAGTAAGCACCACACAAATGTTTCCTCTTAGAATTATTATTGTTGTAAAGGTTAGATGGTAGTTAAGAAAAGAGAATTTCAACTGTCAATAGCCAACATTGACATGACAGAAGAGTTAAGTGGAGGAAAGAATGCAGTTTATTATCAGCTCTTCAGGTGAAGGCATTTCCTGTAGAATAAAACTTTAAATGTGGTTGATTCTGTAAGTTAGAAATTTACAAGTGGTTTATGGCTCATTAGTGAAGCACTAAATTGTACAATCAGCATTAATGGGACACAGTAAAAGCACTGCACATCAAGTTGAGGCTTTGGGACCTAATGTGTAATCATACACTTCAGTAATTCAGTTCCAAGCACTCTCTGTGTCATCTTTCAGATTAGATAGATGGATAGATAAATAATCTTTATTTGTAGAAGGCATCTGATTTGTCATTTATTAATTGCATTCTATCTCCATCAAAGAAAGAGTTATGATTAAAAATAGGACAGTAAAAATGGATGGGAAAATATCAAAATTCCATACACAGAACAAAATTCAAAGTATTAGACTAATATGGTTACTGTGTTTGAATATAAAATTGAGCTGAAAATTTCCTGGTGGTCAAGGATAAGAGCAAGTGTTTAATGTTATTGGTAACTCTCTCAGTAAGAATATTTCAAAATCTATTTTTGTTGTATACCTGACATGCTTTTTCCTATTAAATATGCAGCAACACTCTAAATGCCTCCACATTTATTCTCACACTGCTTTAAAGTTTTGTTTTCCCTTTATTTAATATGAGGAATTGGCCATTTATTGTAGAGTTTTCTTTATCTTGTCTCCTAGGAAACCTAGCTAATCCACAAGCAAATAAGCCTATTTGTATGATGGCCTTAACTCCCAGAAACCCCTACTGAGAGATGAAGAGTAGCAGCCTGCACCCTACCCTTCCTTGAGGAACTAACCTTTTGCTTGTGAGATTAGGCATCTGAAATACATCTCACTTTCTTTTTATAGCTTATATTTCCTGGACAGATGATTGACATGACACCACACAGTTTAGCATCATGGAGCAGTTAAATCCGTCTCCATTACCTGTCGAATTTAGTTTCTTAATCCCTAACACAATATGCACACAACTTAGCCCTATGCAGCTTTTATTTAAAGCTCATGTCACAGTGCTTTATGTGGAGTCAAGCAGTATTAAATGGTGTGGAGTGGAGCAAATGGAAAGATTAATTTTTGCAATGTGACACTAAAAGGAAGACTTTAAAACAGGGATTAGGGGCTGGGTCTGTTCAAGGAAATACTGAAATATATCCATTATAAGCACTGATACCTCTACCTACTGCCATTAGAAAACCTAGTTTTATAAATGTAATTTTTATATTCATAGGGAAAAAGCGATCAGCAAAAATGGAATAAAAATTTCACCTCTTCTGCCTACAAGTAGTCTGGCATCTTTTGAATTTATACTTCCTCATCACACCCTGTTAATCAAAAATTGGTAAAAGAAAACAAATACTTAAATTCCAACAGAAATAAAATAAAAGAAAGATACATCAATGAATGTAATTTACAGACAACCCAAGCCCACAGTGCCTTGCAATCAAGTCACTGCCTTCAAAAATAATCATTACAGCCGGGTACAGTGGTGCACACCTATAATTCCAGCAACTCGGGAGGTGGAGGCAGGAGGATAGCAGGTTTGAGAACAGAGGCAGTTTGTAATTTAGGGAGACCCTATCTCAAAAAGTAAAAAAAAAAAAAAACATGGGCTGGAGGTGCAGCTCAGTGGTCCAGCACCTGCAAAACATGTAAACACAAGGCCCTGGATCCAACCCCCAGTACCACAAAATAATAATAATTATTACTATTATTAATAATATTATTAATATTAATGTTATATTATGTATTATATATTATATATAAATATTAAATATAATTATTATTATTATTATTGAATATTGTTGTTATTATTATTATTACAGTTGAGGGCAGCAATGCACACATGTAATCCCAAACACTTAGGAGGCAAAGGCACAAGGATGCTGAGTTCAAGGCCAGAGGCAGCTTGTGCAATTTAGTGAGACTTTGTTTCAAAATAAAAAGTGAAAAGGGGGCTGGAGGTATGGGTCAGTGGCAGAGAACTTGGCTAGCATGAGTGAGGCCCTGGATTCAAGGAAAAGGAAGAAGAAAAGAAGAGAAAGACAATAATAATTGCAACCATTTTGGAGAATATATGATGTATGTCATGACTTTTAGCATAATACCAAAGAACTGGAATAATAGTTTTGATTTTGTTTAGTTGTTTATGTTTCCTCTGATATTAATTTGTTTAACATAATTAAATGGGAAGATTCATTCTAAAAAATCCTATCTATAATGATAGCTTAAAAGTCTGTTATTTTGTTTTGAGGAAAAAATGAAGGAAGATATAAACCTTCCTTGTGTATGAAGGATTATCTCAGCAGATGTTTGAAAGACTCAATGAAGAGAGGAAATGGCATGAGACATTCAGATAAGAACCAAGGGCGAATTTCCTGAGAGTTCATGCTGATAGACCTGGGGATGTGTAACCAAGGGAGGCAGAGGAATCTCATTTTTCAGAAGTATTTTAAACACTATAGATTCTTATCGCCCTGAACAACATTTACTGAGTTTCTACCCTAGGTAGAGCACTATACTAGAGAGTTTGGGGAGAATTTAAAAGACACAGAAAGTATGCTCTAATTTTTGAGTAGAATTTTGAGTAGCAAGGTAGAAAACACAACTATAAAAATGATTTTTAAATGCTAAATGAAAATAATATTGGTGAGCTACTTAAGTTGAATACAAGACAGTCATGGCAGGCAACACCCCTTGATTAGCCAATATAAAAAGATACAGGGATTGATGGAAAAGCAAGATGGACTTCCAGGTAACAGGGATCTAGTGGAAAGTAAAGAAATGGTCTAAATGTCCATGAAAGTACTGAGTTCCATAAAAACAGTATCAATGTTTTATTTCCTACTCAAACAGTAACAATTTCTTCATATGATTTTAAAAGTATATAAATAACTTACATAACAAAATCTCTGATTAAGAACTTATCAAATGGAGACTGCTCCTAATAACTATTATTATCATCATCAACATCTTCATCACCTACCTCTATTATCATTCTACTATCCCACCACCAGTATCAGAGTTAAATTGAATAGACAACTGCTTCCAGTGTTCCACTCCTACTTTGATCTCACTGAAGCTGTTGCTTTTAGCCATTTCACATTCTTTCTGGTTAACATGCCCAAAGCTCTGTGATACTTCCAGTGTTAACAGCATCTGATAAACTCAAAATAAGAGATTCTTTCATTGCACTCCAGGTTTAATGGGAGTCACCCTGGTCTGAACACAGGAAAGCTAATGCCTCAAACACAAACTCTTGGTCAGACAAACCAACTAGATGAGAGTGTTCAGGATTAATTTTTACCTGGCATTTCCTCAAAGAAAGACACATGGTTATTCAAAGAATATTTTTCACATTTTTTAGATTCATACGTATCATTTTTGTGTGGGTGGTGAATGATTTTATTAGCAGTATTCATCCAACCCTATAATTTGGAAACTTTCAGCAGATATACTCACTAATTGATCACTGTGAATTTTATCTCCAATCAGAAGGAAAAAGTTCATTACTGCATTCAAAATAGTCCTTAATGAATGTGCTAATGGGAGCACATTAGCACATTTCATTTGCTTCTGTGTTTATTTCTAAGAAAAAGTAGTAAATTTTCTTTCCTGTATGTGATTAACATTAAGTAAATCTCTACTGTAAAACCATTTTCAGGTTCCTCACCTCAGCAGCAAATGATTGGAAGACAAGAAAAATTCAGCATCAAGATACATATAAAAGTAATATAATCTAAAAGAAATGTGTTATGGTTTTTAATAGAAATGGCTAACAGCACTGCAGGTGTATTATGTTTTGTTCCAAAGAGAATCATTCATGACATTGGCCAACAAGAATCTACTGAGCTCCTGAAACTTGACAACATCCCACCCAATCTCAAAATGTCTAAAACAAATTCATGGGTTCATTGTGATGATACTCACTTAGATGTTTACTGAAGGACATTTCACAAAGAAAAAAAGTTCCTTTCCAAATGATTCATTAAAAAGGTTCTAATTCTACCCAGTTCTAAGCCCCCGTTCACAGTTTATACACATTGTTTGGGGCAAACATACTGCATACATGTCTTCCAATGTTGGAAAAAACAATCCTGCTTTATTCCTTGTTTCTCAGGCTTTCTCTTATTTTGGACATTTATGGGATAGACTTGAATGATCAGTGAGAAATAAGATACTGCTCCTGAGCTGGAACTATGTATCCTATCTCCATCTTCCTTCAGAACCCATTGTATCCAATGCCTTGGAGTTTTATTATAATTCAAACAAATGAGGAAGAGGAAAACAAACCAAACTGTATTAGAAGGTTCTCCAGAAAAACAGACCAGTAGGAGAAAGAGAAAGAGAGAGAGAAGTATGAGAGGGGATTTATTATGGTAATTGGATTATTCCATTATGGAGGCTGAGAAGTCCCAGATAGGTTGTTTACAAGCTGGAGAACCAGAGAAGGAAGGTTTAGTGCAAGTCCAAAGCCCTGAGAAGCAGGAAAGTTTATGGCATAAATCTCAGACTTAGTCCAAAGGCCAGACAAACTAGGAGGCTGCTAGGGCAAGTCTTGGAGCTCTAACGCCAGAGAACCTTGAAGTTATGAGGCCCAAGGGCAGAAGATGATGAGCAGCATCCCAGCTCCAGGAGAGTGAGGGAGGGGAGGAAAGAGAATTCACCTATCCTCTACTTTTTTATTCTATCTGGGCTCTCATTCAATGAAGTGGTGCCTGCCCACATTGGGTGAGAATGAATAGTATTTACTTGGTCACCTCTATTACTTGGTCCACTCTGGAAACACTCAAAGAAACATGCCAAGAAATAATATTTTTCCATCTATCTTGGTAATCACTTAAGCCAGTCAAGTTGGCACCTGAAATGAGCCATCATACACAACAAACAAATTGGTATGGCAAAATTCTATCATCCGATCTCCAGCATTGTTTCTGTCACAAAGGCCATATTTTCCAACAACTAAGCCTTCGTCCATGCTTCCAACTTTTGCATTCCAGCCACAAGTAATTATCAGTGCATCCCGATTGCATGTTGGATCTGTTTTAGATTGCAGGAGCTGGTAAAAAATCTTCCTATCTTCACTTGTGGCCTTCGTGTTGGGTGCGTACATTTGTGTCATATTCATTGGCCTTCTTGTAGATGTATGGATAATATTCTATCACTGACAGCATGGTACTTTAAGACAGATCTTGAGATATCTTTTTTGTTGATAAAAGAAACTCCATTTCTCTTTAATATGTTATTTCTGGGGGCGGTGTCAAGATGCCGGACAGATAACACACACCTTCTGTTCCAGAGCAATAGGAAGCCTCGATTAGGGGTTTAAAAATCAAATTGAATAAATAGAAACAGAGATAATTTAGTTGGAGAGATAGAGAATGAAACTAGGTGTACACTGAAATCAAGGATTAGGCTTCAGAGGAGCTACACAGTGGCCAGCAGGGGGACCGCCACCATTTCGCCATCACACAGACAGCAGATAGAATCCCAGAGAATTGGAGAGGATTTCGTACACACGCACCCACGGGCCCGGACCCAACACGGAGTGCAACCTTGGCAGCACACTCTCACCACACCTGTGGGACACAGACTGCAGATCCTAGGTGAGTCACCATGAGGGGGCACACGGACGCCCTCCATAGCAGCAGCGGAGCGAACAGGAAGCCGGTGCCAGCGATCCGCGTCTAGAGCTGAGACGCGGTTCCCTCCCTTCTGTTGTGGCAGGTCAGGCCTACGGTCGCGAACTCCACAGAAATTTGGGCACACATATACCCGGATCCCAGACACATCAGAGGTGAGCCCAAATCACCCCACTGTACTGCAGAGAGGTCTGGGGTTTGTGGAGGTGGCTGAGTCACGCACGGCCGGGGAGCTCCTTTTCGGTGGAAACTGGCGGCGCAGTTCGCCCGCAGGCCGAGAAGTTCCGAGCGCAACCGAGGCACACAACAAGGCTGTGGGGAGGAAATCTCTGATTTGGGGAATTGGCGCCCGATCTACGTGGGACAGGGAGAACTTCAGGGAAGACCCCACAGGTTCCACTGCCTCTCGAACAGTACAGTAGTTGCGGAGTGTTTCGTGGAACAGTCTCTTTGGGCACTCGGGGCCGCAATTAAATCCAGATTGTTATGAAGAGCTTGGCTATATGGACCCAATGAGACCGATGGTTACTGCAGATTGTGTGGAAATACTGCCACCCTGAGCTCTATTGGGAACATTGCACCCTGCATTATCGAATCCACCTGGTCGAACTGGGTGTAATTAGTTCAGACTCCATCTTCAAGATAATATGTTTTTACTGTTAACAGGGTCTTGAGCCTGCTTCCTTTGTGGAAGCTGGACTGACACTCTGTGGCCCCAGCCCATACATTTTTCGCTTTTTGAGATAGGCTCTGGCTGGGCTGCACAGATTTTGGGCTTGAGACCCTCATGCCCCCATCCCACAAGTCACAGGGATTCCAGGCGTCCTTCACTGCACCTGACTACAAGAGTTGTTATATGTATGGGGGAGAGTCTATGCGTGAGGTCTGGAATTCTATATTTTATTCTATTTATTCTTTGTATTTTACTTTTTTAAATTTTTATCTTAATTTTATTAGAACTATAATTTTTTTTCCTTCTATGGGGGTTTTGAATTCAGGGCTCTGTGCCTGCTTGTCTGGTAGGTGCTAGACTGCTGCACTGCACCACAGGACTTTTTTTTTTTTTTTTTTTTTTTTTTTTTTTTTTTTTTTTTTTTTTTTTTTTTTTTTTTTTTTTTTTTTTTTTGCTCTTTGAGACAGGGTCTAATAGGATTGCACAGAAATCAGGCTTGCATCCCTCCTACCTCCAACCCCCAAGCCGCTGGGATTGCAGGTGTGCACCACCGCACCCGACTACAAGTGTTTTTATTAGTGTTTGGGAGAGTGCATATGTGAGATTTGCCTCTTTTTTTTCCCTTTCTTTCTTTTCTTTCTTTCTTTTTTTTTTCTTTTTATTTTTCTCATTTTCTTCCCTATTTTTCTTCCTTTCTTCTTTTACTCCCTTCCCTTTTTTTACCCTCCTTCCCTATTTCTTAAGCTATATATGTGTCATTGTTCTAATAATTTATCCCTCAAATCTCAACCTTAATATTAATTTTGACAGTAATTTCTATTAACCTCTGTCCTCTACCTCCTCCTTCCACCTCTTCTATCACCAGATACCCCCCTTTTCCTCAGCCCACAAGAGAAACGGAATCTATCGCCTCCCTAACCCTTAACCCCCCTGTAGTCAGACTGGTAGATTCTGTTTTCCGGACCGCACTATGGGAAAATCAAATAAAAACACAAAAACCACAAGGGGGCAGGATGGAGCTGAACGCTCCACAGATCATACAAACACAAATGAATCGCAATTACTAGAGATCTCTGAGTCGGAGTTCAGAGTCATGGTTATAAACATGCTAAGAGAAATAAAGACAAATACTAAAAATACACTGGAGATAATTGAAAGAAACGTTTCTAATTTGGAAGCTGCTCTGTCATCCCAGTTAGAAATGATTAAGAAAAATCAAGCCACTTGGCTTGATACTCAATCCAAATTATCAGAATTGAACACGGCTAAAGAATCCTTCTCTTCAAGACTGGATGAATCAGAGCAAAGGATCTCTGAGGCAGAAGATGACATAAATGAGCTGAAGCACAAGCAATTAGAAATGGAATCAATGATAAAAGTTTTAAAAAAAGATTTCCAAGAGAACTCTGGTAGAGTGAAAAGAAGGAATATAAGAATCATGGGTATTCCCGAACGAGAAGAAAGAATCACTGGAGGCCTTCACAACCTAGTAAATGATATCCTCAAGGAAAATTTCCCAAAGATAGCAAAGGAAATGGATACATACACCACTGAGACTTTCAGGACTCCCAGGAAGGCTGATTTAAATAGATCATCTTCGAGACACATCGTAGCTCGATTTCTATCACTAGATACCAGAGACACCATCC
>VMDO01042082.1:0-10764 GCA_007922755.1 Pedetes capensis | reverse complement strand
GGGACGGACCCTCGGCCGCACACGACAACGCACCGCGCCGCGCCGCCGTCCCGAGACGCGCCGCGGGGGGCGCCCGGCCTGCGGCCGCCACCGGGAAGACGACGGGCGCCGAAAAACGGGGCGCGGAAGGCGGGGGGAAGGCGCACGGACCGACCTCCCCGACACCTCAAGAGGCACGAACCGCCCTAGCGGGAAAGCCGGCGTAAAGAGGACCCACGGTGGCGGAAGCCGGTGCCGCGCGCGCCGCCGCGACGGGGAGCGGCGGCGGGGATGGCCGAGGCCGCCGCCCCCGACGGGAGACGGGAGCGTGACACGGGGCGGAGGGCGGGAGGACGGGAACCCGGCGGCGGCGGCGCCGGGGGAAGAGGGCGAGCCCAACCGCCCCACGACACGCGCCGCGGACCGCGCCACACACACACACGCCCCACCGAACGATCCCCGCGCAGGCCCGCCTCCCGCCAGGCAGGCCGGCCGGCCTCAGGTCCTCCATCCCCACTCGCTTCTCTCTCTCTCTCCCCGTTAAGCTCGCGCTCACTCTCGCGCGCGGCGGCGGTCCAGACCGGGCCGGCGACCGCCTTCGGCTTTTTTTTCTCTCCCGGGGACCTCCCGGCAAATTCATAGGCATCTTAATAGAAAATGTCACAATGAATAAGAAGGACAATATTTTCCTGCCTTCTTATCTTCTAATTTCCATATTGAATATTTGTTTTTGTATTTGTTTACTTTATACAAAATAAGAAGCATTATAAATAGGAAATAATTATCAAATATCGGCAAAAATTTCTCTTGCGATGAAAACATTAGGATCCTAGTTACTTGAAGTGATAGAATCTCGAGATTAAAAAAAATCATGAAGGATCATATGATCCATCGATTTCTTTTGTGATTAAATTAAAATACTATTCCTGAGCAATGACCTCTTGGCTTCTGAATGAATATTAATAACTTACTTCCTCAAGAGGCAGCTCATTCTACTTCTAAAGAGAACTGTTAGAAAAGTCTTTCTTAACATAAACCTGCCATTTCATCATCATTTCTAGCAACTATTCCTACAAATTCTTCATAAAACTCTCTCACATAATTTGAATTTCTCTACTGCATAACCAACCTTCAAAAATTTGATGACTACTCGCATTTGTAGAGAAAGCAAAAAAGATATAATGAAATGAACAAAGGAGTTACTTTATATTAATAAGGTGAGATGAAACAATGGTTTTGCTTCACAGAACCAAAATTAAGACAGAAAGGAGATGTAAAAATAGAATAAGAGCAGAAAGTACCTTCATATTCTGGAATCAAAGCATATGTGGGAATCCTCAAATTCCCAGAATGACTTGACTTTCAGGAGGTAAAGCTGTGTAGATCTCTTCAGATGTCTATAGGAAATCAAGATCAATCAGGTGACTAGAGTGACCCCAGGGAAAGCAGCTGCTGTTTTGGCCATGCAAAGTAGATTTGACCAAAAGGAAGGGATGTTCTGAGATGACAATGGCTTCTAAAGTGTAGAAGAAACTGCATAATCATTCAATAAGACCATCTTGAAGTGTTTTTCTTCTTAAAAGCATAAAACGGCCAGCCATTGAAAACCCTATGAGGGTCGCTATGAGTCTATGATAATGGGATGAGAAAGTGTCTTCATATGTAAAGAAAATACACATATATTAGGACTATGTTATTGTACAATGATGTTTATAGTTGTCAAATATATACATTTGAGTTATAACTGAGCTAGGCAGGCAGCAAGACAGATCACAATACTCCATTTATGACTTTTTCATCCCTGAGGTCTCTTCTCATCTTTTCTGTTTTCCTTTAATTTGATAGCCAGCAGCTTTACACAACTTCCATCTTCTCAGTCCCTAGCTAGGGGGCTAAGAGCTGGAACAGACTGAGGACAAGAACTTCTCCTCATGAAAAGGAGACCAGAGATTGCTGAAGCACCTGGGATTATTTCCTTCAGGCTTCAATTAGTAATGGTTGGCATAAGGCTTTGTAGTAGAGTGAATACTGGCTCTTCAGTGATGCCCACATCATAATTCCTGGAGTCTGAAACAATGCTTTAGCAAAAAAATTTTATAAAAGACTTTTCATGTATCATTAAGGGTCTTGAGATGAAGAACTATTGTTGTTGTTGTTGTTGTTGTTAGGTGTTATAGAGTTGAATCCCAACTCATAGTGACCCTCATAGGGTTTTCAATGGCTGAT
This sequence comes from Pedetes capensis, assembly GCA_007922755.1. Lineage (NCBI taxonomy): Eukaryota > Metazoa > Chordata > Mammalia > Rodentia > Pedetidae > Pedetes > Pedetes capensis. Next base: position 8,559 of record VMDO01042082.1, on the reverse strand, counting down.
TGTTTTGGGATTGCTTTGGGAGGGGATTACCATGTTCTTCTCCCATTTTTGCAATGCTGAAGATGGAGCTGAGGACCTCAAAGAGTGAAGAGCAGCATTCTACCAACGGAGCTAAACCCCAGTCCTTAATAATCCTAGTGGGCCCTAAATGTAAACACAAAGATCCTTATCAGAGGGATACAAGTGATCAGATTTAGTTGTGGGAGATGTGAGTGTGTTAGCATGTTAGCAAGAAAGTGAGTGAAAAAGTCACCAGATAAAGAGTACAATCAGCCTCTAGAAGTTGGAAGAAGCAAAGGATGGATTCTGTCCTGGAGCCTCCAGAAGATATAGACTCTTCAGACAACTTGATCTTAGCCCCTGTGACTTACTTTTTCTGCAGCCATACCATTCTGGCATCCAATCTTGTCAATCTTGGAAGTTAAACAGGGTCAGGCCAGGTTAGTACTTGAATGGGAGACTGTCTGGGAATATCAGGAGCTGTAGTTTTGGAAGAAGGACCTGGTAGCCCATTCCCAAAATAACCAGCCATTCAAAACCCTCCAAATAGCAGAGAAGCACTGACAATAGTGCAGGGCAGGGCACAGTGTTGGGTAGTGTTTCCTTTTGTTGTACATAGGGTTACTGTGTGTCAGACCTGACTCAACAACATCTAACAAGAACAACATGACTCATGTTAGATTCTCTCCTCCTGAATTGTATTGCTTTAAGCCGCAAAATTTGAGGTAATTTGCCACAGCAATAACAAGGAACTCAGTGTTTAGTAGATGAGGTGTGATCAAAAGATATACTGAATGTTTAAAATATTATTACAATAAAAGACACATTGCCGTTAATCCCCCTCAAAATATTTCCCCTGTCTTCAAATATACTTATCCTATCATTCTTTTCACTTTCTAAAGTAGTTCTGGAAGTTCTCTTTTGTGAATGTCTTTACTTGTGCTATCATGGCTGCTTTGATGTCCTGAAGTGATTGAAAACTTTTACCTTTCATGGTCATTTTGACTTTGGGGAAGAGCCAGAAGTCTCACAGTGCCAGATCTAGTGAATAAGGTAGATGAGAACACACTGTGATGTTTTTTATTTGACAGAAATTGCCATACTAGAAGTGATATGTGACATGGAGCATTATCATGATGGAGGATGAAGCTAAAGAACGCATGAAAGACGACTTCCAGAACTGCTTCAGAAAGTACCAAGAGTCATTGGATCTGTTTGTTTGATGCAAGGGGAATATTTTGAAGTGGATTAATGGCAATGTGTCTTTTACTATTATGCACTTTTTAAAATTTAAATATTCATTGTATTTTAAAATCACACCTTGTGTTTTGGTTAATTTAACCTCTTTCTATAAAGCAGGATAAGAACATTACTTTCTATATCAGTCACTCCTAAGGTGCTGAAGGGCTGGAATTTGGCTCAGTGGGTAGAGAGCTGTGCTGCAGTCTCTGAGGTCCCGAGTTCAATTCCCAGCACCGCAAAAATGGGAGAAGGACCTGGCAATCCACTCCCAAGGCAATCCCGAAAGAGTCAGCCATTGAAAACCCTATGAGGGTCACTATGAGTCGGATACCGACTCGATGGCACCTAACAATAACAAGGTGCTGAAAGAGAAAAAGGGGCTACAGGCATTATGCTCAATGATGCAATACTACACATAGCCAATTTCAGTCAAGGTCCATTAGTTACAAGTATCAGAAACACAACTCACAGACTTAACCCAAAACATGAATTTACTGAGAGGACATTGGGGATGTCACAGAAACTGTAGAATTTGAAAAACAGATAAGAATAAGGAAATCAGGCATCAGCCAAACCAGGCTAAAAGCACATCCTAGAAGAGTCCTTTAAAGACACTGCTGCTGCTACTCATCACCCTGTCTCATGTCCAGTCTTTCAAGGTACCAGCACCAAGCACCACCAACCTGCTTTGCTGACACTGATGTCTCTACAGTCCTAATGTTTTTGCTAGTGTTCCCAGCCCCTCCTACCTGAATGGAACCTTCATGATGCTTGTATGTTTGAAACATTCACTCTTGTTTAGAGTTTGATGTGGGTAAATCTGGTTGGTCAAACTTGGAACATATGTGACATACTTCAGCTGCTAAGGAAACTGGGAAAATGAACATCAGGTGGTTTGAACTTCAGTTGAGAGAGATTGCTCTATTTCATACTAGGATGAATAAGATATGAATTACCCAAATAAAGAAAAGGATTTCAAATGATGGGTGGCTTTAAAATGTATAAATGCTGACAATGTAAATGTTAAGAGAAACCGGTATAAAATGCATTAATATATAAGCATAAAATGAACATGAGAATATAGTATACTATGTGGCAGTAAACAAGATATGTTGAGACTTGGAGAGAGAAAGCCCAAACTCAGTAAAAAAAAAAAAATCCCAAAGATGGTAAAGTGTCATTATTCAAAAGGAATAATAGTAGTAACAGTTAATACTTACTAAGTGCTTATACTCCAAGGATAGTTTTAAGTATTCAACATATGTTAATTATATAGATCTTTATAGGAAAGCACAATTGTGGTCATTCATAGGTAAATAAGTGAAGGCATAAAATGTGTAGATAACATGTCCAAGGTTGTACAATAGCAGACCCAGGAGACAGATCCAAGCGTTCTGATTCAAAGCTGAAATTACTGGAATATACTGACTCTTGAGAAAAATAACCTGTTTCTTCAAAAGAAGACAACAGCAGCAATAACAATAATAATCCTTGACTATCTTTTTAATTTAAGAAGTCAGTTATGCTTGTTGTGTGGTAACAGCAAACACAGAGAAGTTTATTTGGGTACAAAGTATTAGGATCCTTCTCCCCCCTACTTCCATAAATCCCACTCCACCCAGATGGACATTTATTGGTGTAATGCAAGTCTCTTTCTCTCCTTCCTTCCTTCCTTCCTTCCTTCCTTCCTTCCTTCCTTCCTTCCTTCCTTCCATTTTTGTAGTACTGGGGGATTGAACCCAGAGCCTTGCAAATACTTTGCAAATGTTCTACCACTGAGCTGTACCCACAGCCCCTATTTTATTTTTTATCTTGATACAGGGTCTTGCTAAGTTAGGCAGATGGCCCCTGACCTCGAATTTGTGATCCTCTTGCCTCTGTCTCCCAAGTCAAGTCCCTGGGATCATAGTTGTATGCCACCACACCCAGCTCTTACATAACTTTTAATCTTTCTGTATGCCTCACTCAGTATATTCGTCAGTATTCTCTGTTGGCCTGTAGCTGTACTACTGTTAGCATCTGATCCCATCAGATCTCGGAAGTTAAGCAGGGCCTGGTTAGTACTTGGATGGGAGACCACCTGGGAACACCAGGTGCTTGTGGCTTGGGAGAAAGACCTGGCAACCCACTCCCAAAAAACAAACAGCCATTGAAAACCCTATGAATAGCAGAAAAGCACTAACAATACTGTTTTGCATGTTGTACATAGGGCTGCTATGAGTTGGACACTGACTTGACGATACGTAACAATTCTCTGTTGTGAACAAAATATTCAGATTAGGATTTTAAGTAGAAAATCTTTTTTTTTGTTGTTGTTGTTGTTGGCAGGACTTGAAGGTTGAACCCAGGGCCTTGCACATATTTTACAAGTACTCTATCATTGGGCTGTTCCCCAAGCCCATGTTTTTTATTTTTCATTTTGAGCTAGGGTCTTACTGAGATACACATGCTGCCTCTAGCTTCCTACTTGTGATCCTCCTGGCTCTACCTCCCGAGTCACTAAGATTACAGGTATGTGCCACCACGCCCATGAAAAGCAGTTTATTTAAGTATAGCAGCCTGCTCAAGAAAGCCAAAGAGCCATGACTAAATGCCAGAAGACAGGAATTGTATTCCATTGGGGGCTGCTGTGAAAGCATCTTTGCTGCCTCTACTCAGCACTAGCATTTTTGCTGATACCAGTGAGGCCACTGGTTTCATTGGTTGCTCAAAGACCCCCTCCAGTTCTCTTCAAAGACAGATGTCTATTAATATGGTTGCTAGGAAGTAAGTTCCTCTTTCCCACATCCTCACATTATTCACTCCCCAAAATTGAGGTTCTGAGAGGATACACCTATTCTTGCTCACCTTCCTACATATAGTAGAAAGACTCCGATGGAATTTTCTTCTTTACTAACTTGGTAAAATAGGATTCATAAGACAAAATGTACTCAAATATTATACAGGTAGTCAAAAGCTTCCTACCTTCCAGAATGGATTTCAGATAAGCACTATATTCATTCATTCTTCATTGGTTCTGCCTTGTCAAGAATTCGAGTACATTCTCTTCATTCTTTCAGGTCCTTTTTTTGATAGGTTAGATCTCATAGTGCCAATTTCTCTCTCTTACATGTATACTGAACTTCCTTGCACCTTTATTTTGTTGTATAAATGAACCCTAATGCTAACAAATGCAACTATTTATTTTTTATGTGTGCATAGGGAATGTACAATATTATTGAGAATAACCACACAATCTGGCAGAAATTTGTGACTATAAATGAACATTCCTGGTCCTCAAGATAATCCAAGAATATTATTGTATTTCTTCTGATATTTTTCTTTTTCTCCACATGTGAAGTTTCCAATGTTTTTTTCCTTTCTCAAACCTCTCATTATATCTTTCCATGGGGATCCTTCATATTTTGAGCAAATTATTTGTCTTGTATTTTGAAAAAGAGTGGAGCCACCAAATAGAGCATTTCCAAAATATTGCTTATGAAACTATAATCCTATCATATCAACAGCTTTCTTCCCCACCTCATATAAAGAAAAGAGAGAACTCTTTTGAGTGGCTCTTCTTCCTGGAGAGACATTACTTTTAAAATTTTTGCATTCTATCTTCGTCGTTGTCACTTTCCATAAAGGTTTATAGATGTTCATATTGCTTCACACTGTTGTTGCTGTTGTTGTTGTTAGGTGCCACCAAGTCAGTGTCCGACTCATAGCAACACTGTATACAACAAAGGGAACACTATTGTCAGTGCTTCTCTGCTATTCACAGGGTTTTCAATAGCTGATTGTTTTTTGGGTGTGGATTGCTTGATCCTGTTCCCAAGCCTATAGGACCTGGTAATCCCAGGCAGTCTCCCATCAAGCACCAAGTTGCCCCGACACTGCTCAGCCTCTGAGATTTGACAGGATTGGTTGCCACAGTGATATGGGTGCAGGCATTGCTTCCATTAGGACAGTAAAATGAGATATGGCAAACTATTGCACTGACTGATAAGAAATATATTTGATTACACTGCTTTATGGGTCAATCAAAATATGAATGTAAAATTATGATTTTTTGAGTCAAAGAACTTGTTCAAAGACAGTTGCCAAAAAAACCTCAAGATATTTTGACTGTTATCAGCTTCCTTAAATAAGTATACATCATAATTTGCTCGTTCGGTACTCTGAAAGGTAACTTTTAACTGTGTGCATAAATCGTTCACTTAGTATGGAAAAAGATGTACCACTATTTTATCATTAGTTCTTGAAAGCTTTTAAGGAGAAATATCTACTCCATTATCCATCATTACCATATTACAACAATTAATTTATCATATTAATTTCTGTTGCTAATGCAATAGAAGGAGAATGAGATACAAATAATTTTCATATACTTAGAAAAAATACTTTACTTGGGGGGGCAATATTGAAAGTTGAACCCAGAGCCCCATAGATACTAGGCAAATGCTCTACCACTGAACTGAACCTCCAGCCCAGCCTTTACTTATTTATTTTTTATTTTTTATTTTGAGGCAGAGGCTTGTTAAATTGCACAGATAGCTTCTAGCCTAGGATTCACAATCCTCCTATCTCAGCCTCCTGAGTGCTGGGATTATGGACACGCACCATGGTTCCTGCAAAATGCGTTTTGAACCACAATTAGATCTGCCCTAATTCGGACTTAAATGTATGCTTGTACTGGGTTAGCTAAAAAAATAAAAGATTGAGATGTATGTAGCATCCCAAAACATGAATGTTCCAACTCCTGACTTGGGTTTTGAATTGATTTTCTTTAGATTATAGTGATTTTAATTAACAGAAAGTATGCTTCTTTCATTTGTAGCATATTAAGATCCACTTATCCCTACTGTTTGATCACTTTGTTATTCTTAAAGTAATTTTCTACCTTCCTATACCTTTTTGGAATATCATTTCAAATAAAATAACCCATCTCTTCATTCTTGCTCAAACACACAAAAATACCATCTGTTCCTTGAACAACTCCAGGTACAGTGGCCACCTACCATTCTCCATCTGTCATTCTCCATCCATGTCTTCTGTGCTGGCAGATGATTTTACATTTTAAGACAGTGGCAATGTTTGCCATATCTCATTTAACTTTAAGTAGAATGTGGAATCTTGATTTACAAATAAAATATGAAACTATGAAAGAGGGAATATAGCATCTTACACTGACTTGGAAGAACATTTTACAGGAGGATTTCCAAGATCATTCAAAACATAATGTCAAATGTGTTTAGCCATTAAATTGTTTGGAGCATAGCATCCACTTGTTTACTTTTCAGTAAGTTAAGGTTTAAAATATTTAGGCTTTTTATTTGATTGTCATGACTAATACAAGTAAATATTCTTTCTTTCTTTTTTGTTTTTCCAGTTCTGAGGGGATGAATCCAGGGTTTCATACCTGCTAGGCAAGTGTTCTACCTCTGAGCTGTACCCCCAACCTCATTATTATTATTATTATTACTAGTATTATTATTATTGTTATATTTCGAGACAGAGTGTTGCTAAGTTGCACAGGCTGCCTCTCGCCTTGAACTCATGATTTTCCTTCCTCAGCCTCCCAAGTCTCTTAAATTACAGGCCAAGAAAATATTCTTGTAGGAACTATATCTAATAAAGCTAGGAAAAGATAGGAATTTAAGTGATAAAAAATTAGACCTATTCCCTCATATTTTAAGTAGCTTTTACTATAATTTTAAGATAGAAGCAGGAAATGATGTTCAGTGATTGTTGTTGTTGTTGTTAGGTGTCATTGAGTCGGTATCCGACTCATAGCGACCTCATAGGGTTTTCAATGGCTGAGTGCTTCGGGATTGCCTTGGGAGTGGATTGCCAGGCCCTTCTCCTATATTCAGTGATTAGTGTTACATAAATAAATTTCAGAAATCTACTTAGCCATAGCACCTTGGCATTTGATCCTGCCTAATCTTGGAAGCTAAGCAGGCTTGGCCTGGTTAGTTTTTGGATGCAAGACAGCCTGGGAATACCAGTTGCTGCAGGATAGGGAGAAGGACATGGCAAATCCACTCTTGAAACAATCTGCCATGGAAAACTCTATGAATAGCAGAGAAGTACTGAAAATAGCGCAAGGCATGGCACAATGTCAGGGAGTGTTTTGTCTGTTGTATATAGGGTTGCTATAAGGTGGACCTGACTCAATGGCACCTAACAACAACAACTTGGAGGAAATTACTGCTACTACTATTCTGCTATCTTGATGACATCACTCTTTCATGATTTACCTTTAAGTGCATTTCTCTTTTTGTTGCAATTTTTGTTTGCTATGTGTTGTTTTGAATCCAATAATCTTGCCAAACTTTCTTATTTTCTATTATAATTTATATAAAGTTATTTAAAAAAATTTTTCCACAAGCATATTACTTTTGAACAATGATATTAATTTCTTCTTCTAATAATGGGATATTAAATTTTCTTTCCTTTGCATTATGCATTATAAAGACTTTTCGTGTACCCAGTAATTCTAGCATCTCATTACTGACATGTTTATAATAGGTGTTTGTAGATAAACTTTATCAGGATAAGAAATTCCCCTTTTTTCTTAGTTTGCCACTGGATTTACTTGTTTGTTTGTTTGTTTATTTTACAATAAATAGGTATTGAATCTTAATCATTTTCTTGTTCTGTACTTTTTAAGACAATCATCTCATTCTTCCCCCATTTGATCTGTTAATAAGAATTACATTGATTTTTTTCTAATATTTAGTGACTCTTGCAATTCTGTTTTTAACTCAACCTTGCCAGAGTTTATTAGTCACTATTTTAGAGGTTCTACCACAAATACTAATATAAATCTCTCATTTATTAAAACCTAAGGTTTAATAGTGTTTCACACTTTTCTAACAAAATTCAGGAGTCTTAGATATTTTGAACTTCATTTATTCTACTCCTATTATAGCATTCATTTTGTGTATTAAAATACTTGTATTTATTGTCAAAATAGTATTACTATTAATTCACACAGTGTTTGTGGAGATTGAAACACTTACTCAACGCATCCCATACTCTTTAATTCTATTACCTAAAACCTTCCATCTTGGTTTACTTTATTTCTGTCTGAAATATATCTTTCAGAAGTTATGTTTACTTGAGATGTATTGGCAATTTTCTTTTCTGTCTTTTTTCTTGATTGATACATTCATTGGATATAAATATCCTTGGCTACATTATTGTATCCTTTGGTAGATATAATTCTCTTTTTTTCTGGTTTGCTTGTTTTTGCTTTGAGAGGATGTTTGTTGCTGTCATTGTTAGGTGCCGTAGAGTCGAGTTTGACTCATAGCGACCCTATGTACAGTA
>VMDO01042081.1:0-10775 GCA_007922755.1 Pedetes capensis | reverse complement strand
TCAATAGCTTTTCTTTACACCAATTCCAAACAGGAAGAGAAGGAAATTTCAGGACAACTACCATTCATGATAGCCCACCAGAAAATTAAATACCTTGGAATCAATCTAACCAAAGACCCTTCAGATCTCTACAAGGAAAATTTCAAAACCTTAAAGAAAGAAATAGCAGAGGACACTGAAAAATGGAAAGACCTCCCCTGCTCCTGGATAGAGAGAATTAATATAGTAAAAATGGCTATCCTGCAAAAAGCAATCTATAGATTTAATGCAATACACATTAAAATTCCACTGACTGACTTTACAGAAATAGAAAAAATGATGCAACAGTTCATATGGAACCACAAAAGACCACGTATAGCCAAAACACTTTTAAGCTGCAAATCTAATGCAGGTGGAATCACAATCCCTGACTTCAAACTATACTACAGGGCAGTGGTTGCAAAAACAGCTTGATACTGGCCTAAGAATAGGGCCAAAGACATCTGGAACAGAATAGAACACCCAGAAATATCTCAACACACCTGTAGCCACCTGATTTTAGACAAAGGAGCAAAGCAAGTAAACTGGAAAAAGGACAGCCTTTTCAACAAATGGTGGTGGGAAACATGGTCATCCACATGCAGAAAAATGAAAGTGGACCCGCATCTCTCAATATACATGAGAGTTAACTCAAAATGGATAAAAGTTCTCAACATAAAACCAGAAACTTTAAAACTTTTAGAAGGCAAGATAGGCAATACATTCCATCATATAGGCATAGGAAAGTATTTCCTTAATAGGACTCCAATTGCTCAATAAATTGCAACAAGAATAGATAAATGAGATCACATGAAACTAGAAAGCTTCTGCACAGCAAAAGAAACAATTAACAGAGTCAAGGAAACCCCCATGGAATGGGAAAAAATCTTCACATTTTATACATCAGATAAAGGTCTAATTACTAGAATTTATAAAGAACTGAAGAGAAAAACTCCCCAAAAAACAAATAACCCAATACACAAATGGGCAAAGGAACTGAGTAGACAGTTCTCAAATGAAGAGGGCCGTGAAGCCATGAAACACATGAAAAAATGCTCAGTATCCCTAGCCATTAGGGAAATGTAAATTAAAACAACTCTGAGATTTCACCTTACACCAGTAAGAATGGCCAAGATCAATAGAACAAATAACAACACATGCTGGTGAGGTTGCGGCGAAAAAGGAACACTATTACATTTTTGGTGGAGCTGTAAATTGGTCCAGCCACCCTGGAAATCAATACGGAGATATCTTGAAAACCTGAAAATAGATCTACTGTATGACCCAGCTATATCACTTCCGGGAATTTACCTAAAGGAAGATGGGTCATCACACCACCGAGACACCTGCATCTCCATGTTCAATGCTGCACTTTTCACAATAGCAAGGATATGGAATCAACCAAAGTGCCCTTTGACAGAAGAATGGATAAAAAAACTATGGTACATATACACAATGGAATACTACTCAGCAATCAAGAAAAATGAAATAAGGTCATTCGCAGCAAAATGGATGTAATTAGAGAAAATTATTTTAAGAGAATGAACACAAGCTCAGAAAAACACCACATGTTCTCACTCATATGTGGGAGTTGAATCAAAATTATAAGGAGGAAAAATCCTATTCAAAGGTCAGATCAAAATAAAACGAAAGAAAAATGCTAAGAATGGTGTCAATATAAATGGTCTAGAAAATGCATGTGATTGTTCTGACAAGATATTAACAAAGTTGCTTCAGGAAAAATTTCTGTCTTAAACAGAACTGGTACTCAAGTACATATAGAAAAATATTACGAAGTAAATGATAGAGAAGACTTAGATGGGGAAGGTGGGGGGGAAGCATACAAGAGGGTAAGGGGGCACCTATATGAATAATGTACATCAAAATGCATATATATGCAAATGCCACATTGAAAACCATGTCAGAATGAATCACATTAAGGTGTACATCAAAATGTCCAATAATAAATAAATAAATAAATAAATAGATAAATGAAATCTTTCAGTAGAAAGAAGGAAGGAAGGAAGGGAGGGAGGGAGGAAAGAGAGAGAGAGGGAAAGAAGAAAAGAAAAGAAAAAGAAAGAAAGAAAGAAAGAAAGAAAGAAAGAGAAAGAAAAGAAAAAAGAAAAGTCTTCTGCAATCTTTTGTGGATAAAGTATACAGTATTTTGTAATGTACTCCATACTACTCTTCTTTGCTTACAATGAACCCAAATATGCCTCCTGAAACCTCCACTCTCTCCACACATTGCCCTTCATTGTTCCTCATGGAATCACACAGAATAAGCATAATTCCTCTTCTTTAGGGAAGTAAAATATTCTTCAAAAATTTGTCCTATATTTTCCTTTATTTTCTCTCTTATAGAGTAGATTGTGTTTCTTTAGCCTTTGATCATGCCAAATTGTTTCCAGTCCCTTTTCAAGACTGGCTGTTGTCAAATTCATTAGTGTCCCTCCTATAATGTGGTATATAGGATGGGTTGTATTAGAGCTAGGATGTAGTTACTAACGGATGATATTTCTGAGTATATGTGTCAGATGTAGTATTAGGCACCATATGTGTATTATTTCATTTAGTCATTCAACATTGCTGTAAGACAGATGTTCTTTATGCTGAATTTTACACATGGAGTAACTGAGACACAGAGGAAGGGAATTACCTAACACTACTGATCAATGCTAGAAGAAGAATGTGAACCTAAGCTGACTCCAAAGCTCAACCTTCACATTATTGCTGCCACCTACAAGGAGCTCTCTCCACTCACCCATGTACCTAGTTAGGTTATATTGAGCTTGAAGGCAAATGTAAAAATAAAAATTATTTGGAGAAATCTGGAACTTTTCCCACTAAATGCTTGGTAAACTGATTCTTTCCTATCTTTCACTTTCTTAAGTTGCTTTTTAACTTAAATGTGTAACTTTGCATTTTCTTGCTAAATTTCATTTTTGGGGACATGGCAGCCCACTCCTGAAACAATCAGCCATTGAAAGCCCTATGAATAGCAGACAAGCACTGGCATAGTATCCAACGTGGCACAGTGTTGGGGAGTGTTTCCTTCGATTGTGAATAGGGTCACTATGAGTTGGACCTGATTTGATGGCACCTAACAACAACAACAAATTTCATTTTATTAGTTTAGATCAATCATTTAAACCTGTCACATTAGTACAATAACAATTGCTTCTTTGTCACCTTCAAATTTGCCAAAAGATTCCTCTATGTCATCAATGGCATTTCATAAAAATATGGGTAAAAACAGGGCCAGATATATCTACAATGGAAATAGTAGGGAGAACACATATATTTAGAAAAAGAAAAAGTTGAGAATTAGTGGTCTAAGTGTCCATGCAAAGAAAGTGGGAGTACAATAGCAAATTAGCCCAAAGAAAGTAGAGGAAAGAATTAAAAAGCCATTGTTCAAAGAAGAAATATAAGCAATGCAATGTCTTGCATGATCTGGCTCTTACCCACTCTACCTCCTTTACAAGTCACCACCTCGGTGGTCAAATTCAATCATAATAGCTTTCTGTTTCTTATATGCTATATTTTCTGCTTTGAGCATCCCCTTGTTATTTCAATGCCAATTGCCTGCTTAACTCTTACAGAGAACCCAGATCTTAGACCATGCCTTACTTACTCTGGTCAGATATTCGTGACCTCCTTGACTCAAGTTAAATCTTTGTATGTCTTGTGGTCTGCTACTCTGGTGTTGGGAGGCAATGTCAAATCAGTCAGAACATATGTTCTTAAGGAACATTTAGAATGCATAGCCTCCATCTATTCCCTCAAGCAGTACTATTTCCCAAGTACAAGCTGCTGCAATTTTCTGAATGTCGCTCAGAGAAAAGCATGTCTGTGTAACAGCATAGATCTATTTTATTATTTTCTAGAATATCTACACCAGAACAAGTAACACCATAGGAACTAGGTAATCATAGTTGTTCGGCATTTAGAATTGGGAGACCAGTTTCTATGAAATTTAGAATGTGATATCCCTATGTCCCTGTCTTTTATGTACCTGTATATGTTGGGAGTATGTAATATGCAGAGACAGGACCACCACTTCTTCCTAATGTATGTCTAATAGTGGCCAGAGAACTAGATCAAAAACAGGAAAAGAAATCTCTGGTTTATGCCTTCTGGTGTTTTCATTTCCTGATTGAAATTCTCTGAGTATAGTAGCATTGCCTTAATCTAGTTTCTTAATTCTTTCTGAGTATGTGGTCTTAGAGAATGAGTCACTGAGAAATCATCAAAATGTTTGTTGAGGTGTATTTAAGGAAAAAGATAAGGCTGCCTTTCCATGTTGAAGTAGCATGGCTAATCCTTCATAGATGACTGCATCTTAAAAGTGTGATTAACTATTCACCTGGATCAGCAACTCTGCAGAAGACTGTTGAATGTGCAGACACATACACACAATCTTGACCTACATAATCAGAATTTCTGAGGGTAAGGTCCTGGAATCCGCATCTCCTACAGGATTCTGATGCAAAAAGGAGATTAGCAACTATTGTCAGGATTATTATTAGAAGGATCTATCTAGGCTGTGTAATATCTTAAACTCTTTATATGTGTGTCCCAGGGAAATGTCACTGAAAATCAGCAACATTCAGCTGTGACAACTGGGAACAAAACTCCCATGATGCAAAGCTATGACTGGAATGCTATCAAATTGCCTTTTTCGCCTTTGCAGCAAATCTGCAATATTGTCCTTTTGGAAGGAACGTGGCAGATTTAGATGAATTCAAGCATTCTGCCTTGAAACAACACTCACACAGTGTTTCCTTTTCCTATTATGGATGTTTAAATCTGCTAGTGGGGTTCTGTTGTAGGTGCCAAGCAAACTACTCCAACACCTTAAAGCAGAATAAAAAGACCTAAAAAGTAGGTGTAAAGTGGAAAAATGAAGTCTTTTTGAGGAATGCCATTTGTGAATGTAGACTACATTGAGAATGTATTCAATTACAAACAGAGATTACAAACCCAAACACCAACAGAGGTAAGCAAGATAGAATAAAATAGCAAATTGAGTGGGACAAATAAAACATTTGTCTCTTTTGGTTTGATATGTTTTCTTACTTTTGATAGAAATACAGTATAATAATATCATTTTCCCTTTAAATCTAACATAAGAACAACAGCCTAAATGTGATGATTAAAGTAAATGTTATTCATTCTCAGTCCCATAAGAAGTAGTCAGAGCTAGAGTGAACTGGAGAGCTTACGCTCTACATAGAGTGACCCAGCAACACAAGGCATGATAGCAAATGGCAATTAGCCTCAGTGAAAGAAGGACAATGAAAGGGAAGGAATAATTGAGGTTCTAAAAGAGGTAAGTGTCACTCATCCATTCTGGCTGGTTGATCACTTACAGAAATGAGAAATTCCTGTTTTCTGATATTACGATTCTTTCAGAGAAGCAAGAAATCTAGAAATTTATTTAGGATTTCTTTTTTTAAATACTGGTAACTAATTTGATTGTTAAAAAAACAAGTTCAAAAAAGGAAAAATAAACTGGGCATGGTGATACACGCCTGTAATCCCAGGGACTCTAGAGGTGGAGGCAGGAGGATGGCAGATTTGAGACCAGAAGAAGCCTGCATAATTTAATGAGCCCCTGTCTCAATTTAAAAAATAAAACATGGGGTAGAGGTGCAACTCTGTGGCAGAGTACTTGCAACATATGCACAAGGCCTTGCATTCAGTCCCCAGTGCCACAAAAAAAAAAAAAAAAAGGGAAAACGTTTAAACTAACTATTCTATTGGTCAGATAGGTGTAACAATAAGCTGATTTGAACCTTAGACTGGCTGTGACCACTGAAATGAGGAACATTTAAAGCATTTCTGATTTTCACCCATCAAGAGAGTAAAACTTGTCTAGTGCAGTGGCTGATGCCTATAATCCCAGCAATTTAAGAGACAGAGGCAAGAGGATCACAAGTTTGAGGTTACAGGCAGCCCGTGTAATTTAGTAAAACCTGGTTTCAAAATAAAAAAGTAGCTGGGCGTGGTGGCCCATGCCTGTAATCCCAGAGGTTTGGGAGGCGGAGCCAGGAGGATCACAAATTAGAGACCAGAGGAAGTCTGCGTAACTTAGCGAAACCCTGTCTCAGAAAGTAAGGAAAAAAATAAAAGGGCTGGGGGTGCAGCTCAGTGGTCCAGCACTTGCAAAGCATGCAGGCTTGAGGCCCCGGGATCAACCCCCAGTACCAAAAAATAAATAAATTAATTAATTAATTAATTAAAAAGTAAAAAATGGGCTGTGGGTGTGGCTCAATGGTAAAAGTACCTGCAAAAGCATGTGTCAGTCCTTGGGTTCAACTCTCTGTTACTACAGAGAGAGAGAGAGAGAGAGAGACAGAGACAGAGACAGAGACAGAGACAGAGAGAGAGAAACAAAAAAGCTAAAAGAAAAGCCAAGGAGTAAAATTAAGAATTGAACTAAGAGGTGAAAGAAGAAGAGCTTGCTCAAAATCCAGTAATAAACATAACATTATGGGAGACGCAGGTATCAGGAGCACTGGATGAAACAAAGGGGTCGTGAACACATTGAACATCACATCTGGATAGTACCTCAGAGATGGAAAAGTTCAACCCCCTAATTTTACAGATGAGACACCTAAAACACCCAGGTTAAGTGGGCTGCTCAGTGTCAAACAGCCTTGGTCTCAAGATGTCTAGTCTTTCTACTAGATAGAGCTTTCTCTACGGATCAGTTCAGTGAACTTTTTAATGAACCAACTGTGGGCAAACAGATGAACAAAGTTACTTAGCAATTCAACTGACTTAACAATTGAACTGGCATGTGTTTGTTTGTCTCTTTGTAGATGGCTGTGAAATGCTTGATTGTGGGTAAAATTTGTGGTTCCTGTGCACAACAAACAGAATTATGGATTATCATTGATTCAATAAAGCCAACTTGGTGGAGTAAAAAATGAAAAGAAAATCAATGAAAGCAAAACTGTGAGCATTTTATTTTGGCAGGAAAAGGGAAGAATGGTTGCAAAGGTGGGAGTGTGCATTTATTCTAACTAAATCTACATAATACCAAGAAGATGAATTGCTTCCATTTCACCACTTCAGAAACCTAAAATTGAGTTTTGTGTTGAAAGGGGCAAAAAGTCTTTTCAGAAGCCTTAAAATGCTGTTTATACTGCATACTAAGTTACTTAAAACAAATTCAAGATGTTGGCTTCTGTGAAATTCTGTCAAAGGTCCCTGTTTCCTTTCCTTTATTTAGCACATTTTCATTTACAAGGAAACGTGATAAAATTATTTCTCTTCCCTTGCTTAAAGCTTTCTGCTTCATATCCTGGCTGGTATTTGATTGCATGTCAGGGAGGTACCATGATGTAGTATTTCTCTCTCCTTCTCTCTCAATACCAGATGTCTGTTCTTTTTCATTTTGTTTTGCTCTGTTCTTTTTTTTTTTTAAGATTAGGATCTCACTATATTGTCCAGGCTGGACTCAAATTCTTGAGCTCAAGTGATCCTCCCTCCTCAGGCTCCTGAACAGTTGGGAATACAGACGTGTGCCAACATGCCCAGTGGATGTTTATTCTTGAAGCAACACAGTCTAAAGCTTTTACCTTTGCTCTCTGCCACAATGATTCAATCTCAGATTTCCCAAGAAAGAGTTGCCAAGGTCACTAAAGAGTGAGTTATGTGATAGAAACACAGCCCCAACCATCAAGACAAGTCTGCATTCCAAAGTCTCAACTGTCACTCACTAGTCAAAGACTTTCTTCCAAAAACTTAAGAATGGACAATGGTCAAAAACACATGTGAATGTCAATATAACATATACAAACATGAATTCAAACTCTTTTAGGAGCCTTCATTTTTATACATATGCATACACACAGAAACATACAGAGAGTGGTAATTTAGTAAGGAGATACAATAAACTTGAGTTGAATGGCTTTTAATAAATCAATGATATTTCTTTACAAATGCCATGTGTTTCTAGGATATTAAAAAAGGAGAAGGTATGGTTTTTATTTTCAAGAATCTTAAAAGAAGATAAAAAAAATTACCAGGCATGAAATAATCAAAGGTGTAGCTCAATTGGTATTGTTCCACTTTGTGCTCCTGAGGCCTTGGTTTCAATCCCCAACACCACAAAAATGGGAGAAGGATGTGGAAATCCGCTCCCATAGCAATCACAAAACAATCAGCTATTGAAAACCCTATGAGGGTTTCTATGAGTCAGACCTGACTCAATGGCACCTAAACCTAACAACAACAAGTCACGAGATATATTGTGGAAGCACAACAAGGTCTTACAAAACAAAGAGATCCATGTGTTCAAAAGTGTCAAGTAAAGGCTTTCCAGAGGAAGACATGCTTGAGTTGGGTCCTGAGGGATAGCTGGGACTTGCATGTGTAGAGAAGATTCACAAAGCTAGGATAACAGAATGGTGATCAACCCTATTCTCTATATTTCTATTTGCACTTCCTCATGCCAACTATTCTGTTCATTTAGCTTGGTGAACTTTCCCTATACATCCAAGTCCCAACTATCCCTCAGGACCCAATTCATACACCTAAACCTTCATGAAGCCATTGTCTAATGCCTTAGTTCAAAATGAGGCTGAGAATTCATGTAGGTGAGTAGCACATATAAGATTATATAGAAAGGATGGGGTAAGTGTCTTAAAAGACAAGCAGAAGAGTTATTATTTAATATTTCAGGCAAAAGAGAACAGTTGAAAGTTCTTTAACAGGGATTTGAGTTGGGGACAGTATTTAAGGAAGTAATGCTCAATAAGGTATGGAAAAAAGGAAGCACATTAGGAGTATATGGCATTAATACAGATTTGAGAGAATGCTAGCTTTTAGAGAAAGGATGTGGGCATGATAATGAACATTTAACTGTTTTACCCACAGATACCTAGAAGGAAAGAATGTTAAATCTAAAGAAAAAGACTTTAGAAATTATCTAATCAATGCTATTCACTTTATAGTTTATTAAATCAAAGCTAACAAAGTATAAGCAATTTATCTAATGTTACCTAATCAGGTAGTTAGCTACAGAGCAGAATAGAATTCAGGTCTTTTGACACCTTAATAAGAGCGCTTTGGAATATACTGAGCCACTAAATTGAAATGAGAGCAAGATATCCTAGTGGAAATCCTCTTAGGCTACAGTCAATATGGTACAGACATTCAGGTGAATGAATGCTTAATATGTCACCAGAGGGGATAGAATCAGCACCCACAATGGTGGATGATCCTTCACAGGGAGAATGCAAAGGTAAGAACAGAAATCTCTAGATTAAGAGGTGAGTACCAGAAGAGTTGTTACAAAGTCAAGGGGATAATAAAGAGGAAGACATGTGAACCTAAAGAAAGGACATTTTAAAAAACAAAGATGTAGAACCTTTATTTTTGGCCAGATAGAATAACAAAAGCTAAATTTACCTTTTGGTTGGAACAACATGAAAAGCCACAAAATATATAAAACAATAATTCTCAATATATTGAATACTATACCATGAAACACACTGATCTCTGAGAAATGGAAAAAAAAAAAAACAAGTAGTGTCCTATAACTGCCCCAGTTTACTGCCTTCAAAATGTTTCCTAGCCACAGCACTAGGAGTGAGAACTCAAGCAAAACTTGAGTTGAACAGATACTGCTGAGAGTCTGTAGAGAACAAGGCAGTTTGAGTTTGCAGGAGAGAGTATGGAACAACGTAGAGGTACATAAAATAGTGGAGATATGCAAGTATTCATCTGAGTACCAATCAGTGTCTATGTGTGCTGGACCATCTGAAAAAATCATCTTAAATAAAGGCAAGAATATTTGGGGTTTGTACAAGCCTCAGAATAGTTCCTGCTCCCACTGGCCAGAAAACAAAAACTCAAGATTCATAGATCAATGAATAAAGTACACATAAGAGTCTTACCTCAGTAGTGGAAATAATTACCCTTAGAATAATTGTACTGCCACAATCCTATCTATTAAATCTTTCAAACAACCCCCAAAGGACCATTCTATTTTAAAGTACATATCTCAGGACAAAGCTCAAGAATATTTATAGAAACAGAAAAGTATCCAGCACACAGCAAAGAAAATTCACAATATCTGTTTTCCAAATAAAAATTAGCAGGCATGCAAAATATCAGGTGAACATAACTAAGACTGAAGAGGGGAAAAATAATAAAAATTGACACAGAAAGGACACAGATGGTAGAATTAGTGGACAATAATATTTAACTATATGCCTTATGTTCAAGAAACTAGAAGAAAGAATGAACATGTTAAAAAAGAGATCTGGAAAATAAGAAAGAACAACACAAAATTGTACAGATAAAAACTCAATATTTAAGATAAAAATATACCATATGTGATGAAAGATAGAGTAGACATTGTAGAAGAAAAGATTAATGAACTTGAATACATAGCAATAGAAGGGATCCAAAATGAGGCATGATGGAGATAATGCTAGAAAAAGTAGAGTATTAGAGGGAGCTGTGAAACAATTTTAAATTGTCTCATAAAAGTACAATTTGGATCCCTGAAGAGGAAGAGAAAGGAGGACAGGAAATATTTTTTAATAAATAATCTCCAAAGTGTTTCCAAATTTGATGAAAATTACAAATTCACAAATACAAACAGCTAAAAAACCCCAAAGAACAATAAATATTAAGCCAATTATTGTAAAGCATATCAGAATTGGCCTGTTGAAACAAGTAACAAAATGGAAATTATACAAGCATAAGTAAAGGGATACATTCTCTACAAAGGA
>VMDO01042080.1:0-10775 GCA_007922755.1 Pedetes capensis | reverse complement strand
TGGAAAATGTACAACAAAATATGGAGGTATTTGTAGACAATAGGGTAAGTAATCCTAATTCATTTTATTTCATATATCTTCTCAATGGTCTTCATGTTGCTGGGGCTGAAACTGTCTGGGAATCATTAAATGGGTAAAAACAAAAGTGTTATAGTAATATGTAAATGAAAACCTTAGAAAAATTTTGAAGGTATTTAAATATGATAACTATACATGTCTATACAACATCAGTCATGTCACTCTATTACAATTTCCAGGAGTTTAGTGACTTTGTTTTTATATTGTGGCTTTATCTGAGTGTTAATGTTTTTCATAAGAGCATCAGTTTTTCTTTGAGTGTGTGGTTTTTCAAAGGTCTTTTTATACCTCAGTATAATTTTAATGCACTGCAAAATCACTTTTTCCTGTAAGATTATATCTTCTACTATGCACTAAATGCACTGGGAAAATAAAGTTTACTTTACAGAACATAGAAGCTAATATTCTAAGGGAGTAGGACATTGCAACCCACTCCTGAAGCAATCCAGAAATAATCAGCCATTGAAAACTCTAAGAGCATCTCTATGAGGAGGACCCCATCTTGACAGTTCCCAACAACAACAATAAATATTCCAGGGAAATGGTTTAGATTTTTAAAGAATTTCAGAGTACGCTTTACATTTCGGTTGTCCATTTGTGTTTCCTAGTAGGGGAAAGCAGACATTTCACATAATTTCTAATGAGGCCACTTAATAATGCTTAGGCAATTTAAAGGGCTTGATTATTTTAATAGTATGCCTTTATTTTTACCTTTAATTTAACCTCACTCAATTTATAAAATGTTCACTAATGATATCTATACAAGGATATTTTAGGCACTTAGCATAGATTTAATAAAACAAACTATCTGCTTTCTACATAAAGGTCAGTTGGGCTGATTAAGATATTCAAAAGACATATATTAAAGTTGTGACAGGCTATTCACAACCTATGAATATTTAATACCTATGTACTTTTTAGTGTTTTAGGAATTCAGATGGTAAGAACAACAATCCATAAATTTATCCAGGAAAGACTACATAAAATATTATTAATGTCTTTATAAGAAATAACGCAGTTAGGGCAATTAAGTAACTTCTAATGCTTTCTTGCCTGCAGCGGTAGCCCTGTGGCCTCTGATCCCGTCAGATCTTGCAAGCTAAGCAGGGTCGGGCCTGGTTAGCACCTGGATGGGAGACCGCCTGGGAACACCAGAAACTGTAGGCTTGGGAGAAGGACCTGGCAACCCCCTCCCAAAAATCAATCTGCCATTGAAAACCCTATGAGCAGCAGAGAAGCACTGACAATAGTGTTTCCCCTGTTGTACAAAGGGTCGCTATGAGTCCGATACCGACTTGACGGCACCTAACAACAACAACAACAACAACATACTTCCTGCCTCCCTCCCTTTGTGTATCTCACCCTATTTCTCAATCGTCATTATATGGAATTGTTCTTTAGCTCAGTATTTTACCTGTACTAAAAAGAGATAGATTAAAAATAGAACAAAACTTATATAACTGTAGTGCCATGTATTAATTGTAACTACTTGCTATGAGGCTAGCATTTATATCAAGGTTTATGCAATTCTGTCATTTCATTTTTGGAATAACATTATGTGGTAGATACTATTACCATTCTTGTTTCATAAATGAAAAGAGAGAAAAACTAAGGAAAGAACTTTTAGTAAATTGCCTATGTTTATTCAGAATTAAGTGGTAGAGGCACGATTAACTCTTCAGGAAGTCATCTTCCAGAAACTTCTTGCCTAATTGCTACTCTAGACTACTCTATGTACATGTGAGCATATGTATGTGTGTCTATGTGTGATTTTTGTCTGTGTATAAATATAGAAATACACACACATATACAAAACGGGGGGACAAGAAAATCAGAAAGTAAAAGCAATAGTTAAATATTATGTAAACACTATAATATGTAACAAATCATTAACAAAATTTTCTATTGTTGAATGGCTAATTCTTAGTATAAATTGGTAGAAAGCAAATCATAATCTAGGTAAGGAAATCATCTTCAGTCTGGTGTAAATTCAATTTTAGTCATCTAGATTTTGTTCATTCCTTATTGAGATTTTAATACCACATGATTCTTCTGGACCATTAAGTCTAATTGTGGGAAATACTATACTCAACAGTAATTGCTCAAAGTACATGAAGTCTCAGCAACTATACCTAATGACTGCTATTTTCCTTTGGTATGGTAGGTTAAATGCTTTTTCCATATTCTCTATTTTCTAAGAATGAATTATTTCAATATTTCATGAAAACTTCTATCTTCTAATTTTAACTGCTACTTCTGTGGTTTGCATAGCTACATAACTAGAATCTACTTGCTTATATCATCTCTTTCTTAAGGAAAAGTACCTTTCTTATATGGTTAACATTGAAGAGAAAAGGCTGATATGACACTGCCTAGTTAATAATACCAAATACATCCCTCCAGCTAGAGAAGCCTGGATTAGGCATTATATAGCTTTAATGTGTTAGGTATATTTGAAGCTTGATTTTTAAAAGACTTAATTTTGCATCATTTCTCCTTCTTTCCTCATGTTTTCTCTCTTAAGCCATTATAATACAACAGCAGACACTGAAAGTAATCAGGAAAATATTTTATGGGAAAAATTAACTCATGTGGTCTAAAGAAGAAAGATTCAAATCCTAAAGATATCTCACCACTAATAAATTGACAATTAAATTACCAGGTGCTGCACGTCCTATAAAAAAATTGCAAGACTCTTTCCATGTTAAAGATATTTGGCATTTATTTTTTGTGCAAATACAGAAAGAAATTATTCTACAGACAAATGAAAAAATTCAGAAAACTTATGCAAAATATAAATGACATGAGTAACTAGAACTCAAAAATTTAGACATAAAAGAACTGCAAGTATTTATACAACTGCAGATATACAGATCCTCTTTTGAGTGGAAGAGGAAGACTTATCCTCAATGTTTGCTACAGATGGAATGGGTACATGTCTTTTTTGTTCCACCATGTTGCTGAAAAACTTATTGAATTTAGTTACATGCCTTTGTTTTGATAATTCTTAAACCAGGCAACAAAGCTGTCAAAGTGACCCACCAGCACCTATAACATGATGTTTTAAAAAGCTTATGGGAAATTTTCAGAACAGTTATACGTTAGGAGAATATGTCACAGTTGACAAAATACTTGTAGGTTTTCCATGGTCATTGTTATTTCTGAATATTTATGCTTAAGAAAGCCAAAAAGTACAGGAAAAAAGTTCTGTTTTTAGCAGGTGCATATGATGGCTGTTGTTTTGAAACTTCTTTATACTGTAGAAAAGATTCTGCCAGCAAAGGATTAGATCAACATTTTCTGAGGCATGGCTAACCTACTTAATCAGTGCTTCCTTTAACTAATCTGATTTATGATTCAAATCACAACTGTTATTCTGTCCCAAAAAAACCAGCTGGACTTGATTGGATGAGAATCACTACACAGGACTCCTCCACCATCACAGGAGTTAGAGTGCTGCCTAGAGCACTGTGTCTCCTTTTATTAAGATTAAACAAAGCTTGAGGTCAGGTTAAGGGACAACATCAAAAAGCTTAAGTTTAAAGCTTAACATAGGAACAGAGCTATCATAAAGAACAAAGCAGTTGTGAAACATAAGATTCAGCATATACTGATTGTTATTCTTGTAATGCCAGCAGGCAGGTCTGCCAAGACTCCATGAGACAAGGAGCAGTGGGGTCCCAAGAGTTTGCCCTCAGGGTCCCTCATAATTCTGGGAACTCTGTTTGTAGAGTCGTCAGATATGAATCTCTGCCTCAAGTGACAATGAGCTCTGCAGCTGAGTTTAAGTAGATTAGAAGGTCATGTCCTGTTTACATCTACAACACAAAACATTTTTGGAGACAGTTGGTTTATCTCAGTTGAAATGTTGAATGAGTTGCAAAGGTAAAAAGATAACTTATCTAAGCAATACACAACAGAACAGAAAAGACATCGCTCTCAAGTTTTTACCAGAAAGAATTTGACTTACAAATTCTTCATTATGTATGTATTATTCACCTACATATCAACAAAAAATCAAATATTGCCAGAGTAGCAATGTTTGTTCATCAGTGCTCTGGTCCTGATGAAGAAATTGGTAAACATGAAATGGTAGGAGTAGATGTGCTAGATTAAAAATGTGAAAATTACTCTATTGGTCACAGAATCTATAGATGGCCAATGGCCACTTTTTTAGAATGGTAGTTATGGTGGCAATTAATTCTTATATTATATATAAAAGTTTAGATAGGAAAGAGTTATCTCAGTTGGGGTTTATGAAGCTACGAGAACAAGAATGAATTCTTCCTGAATTGAAACAAATGATATAATGAAGGAATTCTTATATAAATATGAACATTGATTAAGGCTCTTTTAGCCTTAATGCCTGAAGAAATGTCTGATCCCTCTCAAGAAAATTGAGCAGAACCAGGAAAAAGGAAATGGTATTACATTTTCCTGTCAAAACTTGTTAGGAAAACATCTTACTTGTGCATTAAGTTCAAAAAGCCTGTCTGTTTAATGTGTTCCAAATTCTGTGTAGCAATTGTGAAAATATATTTGAAATTTAATATTTTATATTTACCTTTTTTGTTCCACAATTGAGTAAAGTTTCAGTTAAAAATATCAGGAAGTGACTTTAACTTTAAAGACCAAAGTATTTTTGATAACTATCAATTTAGTAAATTGTAACATAAGAATTTTTTTGAAGCCAAAACAGAAAAAGTATTGTAAGAAAGATTTAAACTAAACCGTAA
Organism: Pedetes capensis; assembly: GCA_007922755.1. Lineage (NCBI taxonomy): Eukaryota > Metazoa > Chordata > Mammalia > Rodentia > Pedetidae > Pedetes > Pedetes capensis. Next base: position 5,961 of record VMDO01042080.1, on the reverse strand, counting down.
AACCATTTGCAACAAAAACATACTTAGATACCCCTAAACAGAATATGGATCTTAGTGACCCATGTCACCAGATTAGTGTTTAAAAGGGAGGCTTCTCATGTAAGACAGAAGATTGGATGCAGTAAAACAATGGAATCAGAATATGAAGGAGCAGATTATTCCAAGGAGAGAAAGACTAGAAAATCATAGAAATCACAAAAAGAAATTGTGAGATTGTCTCAGCATGCAAAACAGAGTTGGGCAGCAAGAAGGAGTGAGCAGGACAGATCTCCAGCCATGGCTCTCAAGAAGGGGAAGTGAACCGGAGCCCTCAACCAAAAAGGAAAGCAAGATATCCCTGGCAGGGAAACTGGCATTCCGCATGACAAGCTCAAAGTCCTTGAAGGTCTTAGATCCACTTAGGGGATTTGGTAAGACAATAGTTCTTCCGGACTGGAGGTGTCAGGCAGCATTGGAGAAGAGATTCATATTTCCACACCCTATGTCTTGGAGGGCCATGATATGGCACAATATTGATGTATTGTGTGAGACTGAGCTACTTTGTGGGCCTGAAAACAAAGAATAATCATCAGTAAGGGATCTGAGCATGACCTACCATAACTCCAAGGTGCAACACAGCTGCTTTTGTTACTTCTCTTTCTTCTATTTTTTTTTTCTTTTCTTTACAAAGAGATTTGGATACTGACACTCTGAGAGATTCAGGCTATGGGAGCCTCTAGCAAAATGGATGGCAGCCTCACTCCCTGGACAGAGGAGAAAACTTCACCTAGTGAGGGGGACCTAGGAGACTGGCAAATCTGAAGGAAGGTCAGATGAAGGACTCCACCTTCAACTGATCAGAACTTCCTCCTAACATACTCCAATATTAAAGGACACAAGAAGAAATAACTCCAGTACTTTATTTATTTATTTACTTATCATTTTTATGCTATGCCGGAGTTTGAATCCAGGGCTTTGCATGGGATAAGTGCTTTGCCACTATGCAATAATTCCAGTCCTTTTATTATTTCTGTTTTGAGGAGAGTTATTTTTAGTTGTGTAGGCTGCCTCTAGCCTGAGGCTCAAGATCTACCACCCTAAGTAAGCCTCCTGAGACTCTGGGATTTCAGGTACACACCATGATTTCCAGGTTTATTTTTCTTTCAATTTTTCAATTTCATTCTCTTTTTTGGTCTTTTTAGATTTTTTCTTTCTTTTTTTTTTACTTTTGATTTGTTGTATGTGTTGATAAATTTTTTCATTTCTTTTCAGGTTTCTGCATTTTAGCATATAATTACTCATAGTAGTTTCTTATGATCTTCTGTAGTTTTCTGGTATCAATTACAGTGGTTTATTTTCATCTCTTATATTACTTACTTTGGGGTTCTATCTTGTTTTCTTAGTCTATCTAAAGGTTTTCCAATTTTGTTTATCATTTCAAAAACAACTATATTTCATTGATCTTCTACATTGCTTACTAATTTCAATTTTATCTATTTCTGTGCTGATTTTTATTATCTTTCCTTTTAATAACTTTGGATTTGGCTTATTCTTGCTTTTCTAGAACTTTGAGGTGCATTGTTAGATTATTTATTGGAGATATTTCTTATTTTTGGATGTATGCATTTATTGCTATAAATTTCCCTCTCAGAACGGTATTTGCTAAATCCCAGAGATTTTGGTATGTTGTGTTATATTTTCTACAAATTTCTCAAAAGTTTTATTTTCCTTTTTAGTTGCTCCCATAATCCATTGGTCATGTAGGGACATGTTATACAATTGCCATGTATCTGTATACTTCCCATTCTTTTGTTGATGTATAGTTTCAATCCGTTGTACTTGGAGAAGATGCATGGTATTATTTCAACTTTTTTTTATCAAGATTTGGTTTGCAGCCTAACATACAATCTATTCCAGAGATTGTTCCATATATTAATGAGAAGAATATATATTTTGCTGTTGTTCAGTAAAATGTTCTGCAAATGCCTATGAGATCCATTTTCTCAACAGTATGATTCAACTCAGATGTTTCTTTGCTAATTTTCTGTCTCAATGATCTCTCCATTCAAGAAAGTCATGTGTTGAAGTCCTCTGCTATCATTATATTACAGTCAATCATTCTTTTTAAATTTGAAATCTTCCCTTTAAATCTAAAAATATTTGTTGTATATATTTTGGTATCCCTATATACAATGTTGGGAGAAGGATGTAGCAACCCACTCCCAAGGCAATTCTGAAGCAGTCATTGAAAACCCTATGAGGGTCACTATGAGTTGGACACAACTCGATGGTACCTAACAACAACAACAATATGTAGAGTGTAGGGCTGGAATTTAGCTCAGTTGGTTGAGCACTGCTCTGCAGTCTTTGAGGTCCAGAGTTTGATTCCCAGCACTGCAAATATGGGAGAAGAACATGACAGTCCACTCCCAAGGCAATTCCAAAACAATCAGGCATTGAAAACTGTACAAGGCTTACTAAGAGGCAGACAAGTTTTGACAGCACCTAACAATAATGTAGAGGGCATATGTTTACAATTATTGTGTCTTCTTGTTGAATTTACCATTTTATCAAAATATACTACTCTTTTTGTCTCATCCATACATTTGATTAAATGTTTGATTTATCTGAATATAGCTACTCTATCTCATTTTTGGTTTCCACTTATATGGTATATCTTTTTCAATCCTTCACTTTAATCTTCTTTATGTCTTCACCAGTGAAATGTTTTTTTCTTATAGCTGGCATATATTTGAGAATTTGTTCTTTAAAAAATCCATTCAGCCAGTCTAGTCTTTGACTGATGAATTTAATTCGTTTATGGTCAAGATTATCATTGATAAATATGAACTTGTTCCTGACATTTCGTTAACTTTTTTTGTCTGTTTTGATGAAATGTCAGATGTGTTAGGTGCTTTGGGTTTGATTATTGAGGAATTCAAAAGTGAAATCTCCACATGATTTCTTCACTTTTGCTGACAGTCATGTCTATATGTGTCTCAACAATCTAGACCGGCAGCTCATGAAGGTAGCTGTATTATATTTTAGGGGTCATATCATTCCCAAGTATGTGTCTTCAGGCATCAGAGACCTGAGCCCTGAAGGCACTCAGGCTTGTAGCTGCAGTTGCTCTAATCTCAGTGCTGCAGCCTGAAGGCACTCAGGTTTGTAGCTGCAGCTGCTCTAATGTCAGTGCTGCAGGGTATGGAATAGACATCTCCATGTCCCTGAGAGCAGCACAGGTGATCCTAAGGCTTATGGCACCAGCAGTCACAGTTCTCATATCATGTAATGTGAGGGAGACTTTCCCCATGACTCTGTGGATGATTGTGAGATATGCCTGGGCCTTTAGCACCAGGAGTCACAGTTTTGGATCTACAGGTTATACTGGAACCTTTTCCAGGCCTTGCTGGATTAACACACAGGTGGTGTTGGTATCTGCAGCACTACTAATTGTGGATACAAGGAATTAAAACACAAATAAGACCTTCTCTAGTTCCTGTGGTGTGATTATGTTCATACAGGGACCTGTAGCACAGCTAATAGCTTTTTTGGAGCTCTGAGATACAGATAATATCCTCACCAGATATGAGGAGACAATCAAAGTAATACCAGCAACTTTCTGCACCATTAGCTATGGTACAAAGTCAATGGATTATGAAGGTGACATTTGTTAAGTGGTCCAAGTCCTGTTCAAATAACATTTGGGCTAGTAGTACTGGTATCCGTGTCCTTGAGGTGTAGGATATGGGAAAACATTTGCTAAGTTCTACAGGTTTTTATTTTCTTCACAGCAGATCAAGAATTCTAAATTCAGAATGTCGTAAAATCATCTCAACCTAGAAATTTTCTGCTGAAGATTAATGTAGTTATTAACATTTAACTTCAGAAGGTAACATAAGTATATGGTAATTAAAGGCCAATGAAACTACAGAAAAACTTCTTCATTTAAGTTCATACATTTTAATGTAACAAGGTTATTGTAGTATGAATTTGGGATTGCATTTTTAGCTTTTAAAAGTTAGAATGTCTAATGTACGAAGGAATTATAAGAGTACATGAACAGATTTTAGGAGGTTGACATGACAAAGGTCCAGGTGATAGTGACTAAAATCTCTTATAATCAGTAATGCTAATAGCAGTTGCCATTTACTGGGCCCTTAATGTTAGATTGCATAGTTCTCACCATAAGCCATTGATTAGGTATTATTTTTCCACATGATATAAGGGGCAAGGAAATTTAGACAAATTCATACCTTAGTCTATGATTACACATTTAATAAACTTAAAATTATGAAATTCTCCTAGATTGTAAAACATATATTCATTGCCATCATTCTCAAAGACTCTTCTTTGAAATAACTTTTACCTATGTACTTTAAAGAACTAATGCAAAAAAGACTAAATTTTTCTTTAAGATTGTCATCATGCTCAATCATCTGATCAAAATGAATACCAGTGAAGATGTTGGTAACAACAAACTGACAGCAATTTGTTGTGAAAGGAAACTCTGATAGATTGTAATCAAAATAGTAAAGGGTGATCTAGTTTTTCATTTATCATTAGTTTTGCCCATCAATATATGTCTATTAAACAATAACTATTATTGATGGACTGGAGACTGACCTGGTAATTCCTGGCAAATTCAACTGGCCAGCCTTGGATAACAGTATTTCAGAGGAAAACACACATGTTTCTTTTGACATACCAAGGAAAAGCCTTATTGTGCAAGGATGAATGTTGCTGTAAATGCTAGACCCTGGATGCAGGAGAGAAGACCCTCATACTGAACACTTCTTGGGCAGAGTTGAACATCATTTCACTGTCACTTGCTTGTACGTCACAGGGTTTCAGTGATACAATTACGTATTTGTTCTGCCCTATTGAATGTAATAAGGATAAAGGTAAAGATGAATCTGATTGTAAGACAGAAACTAATGAGGCTGAGTTTAAGGGGTTCTTAGTCAACACTTATTTCTCAAAGGGGAAAATTATTTCAATTCCACTCCCAAAGCAATTCCGAAGCAATCAGCCATTGAAACCCTATGAAGGTCTCTATGAGTTGCACTTGACTTGATGGCAGCTAACAACAACAACAACAACAACAACAACAACAACATTGATGGACAAGCCTACATATGGCTGATGATTAGTACAACAATGCCAAGGGTTACTAAAGCTTCAATGGGGAGAGTAGGCATAAGTAACAATAAGGTAGATAAATGAGAAGAATTAAATCATTGGCAATTACATTGTGGACCACTTCCTTTATTATCATATTATTCATGAATACTCTCAAATGTGTAAAACCTTATTGGGGAAATCTGGACTTGAACCCGTGACCCTCTGTAATGTGTTGTAACTGGGTGCCCCAACACTGCACCCTGCGAGAGACTGAAGCTGGGGAACAGAGCATCACACACAGGAGTAAAAAGAACCGAGGTTTATTTACAAGGGTAGAGAGGGATAGGTGGTAGAAGGCTGGGGCAGGGAAGGGAGATGGGGAGGAAGGTGCTCACCTGTAATCCCTGACATGGGGGCAGGGACTCCTGGATGTTGTTACTTGTCCGGTCTGCAGTCTTCACCACTTTGGAGGCCCTGAGCTTGGCTCTTGGAGGCTTGCCTCTCGAAGCACTTGATCTGTTGGTTGAGGAGGAGAAGGTGAATATCCAGAGGACGCAGACAGGCAGGTGGAGGCAAGAATGGAAGCAGGTCAGTTGAGGGATGAAGGCAAGCTAAGGGTAGGCTGAAGGCTAGGTGGGTCCAGTGAATGCAGGCCTCTGGTCCTAATGGGACCAGGGGATAGAGTGAGCCTTCCTTAGGTGGTGTTCAGGTACAGCTGTTGAGCTCTGGGGTCAGGGGCTTTTATCCCCTTAATCCAATTGTCATGCAACTGTCAAGGAATGACAGATGGCCAATCAGGGAAGGGCTTGTGGGTGGCACAAGGGCAAGGGCTTAACCAATGAGAAGGCAGATGGGGCT
>VMDO01042079.1:0-10741 GCA_007922755.1 Pedetes capensis | reverse complement strand
AAGTTGACATCTATCTTATGAAATTTAAATCTGTTACTTTAATAAAATAATATTAAGTCACCTAGAGAAATTTAATAAAATTATTATTTAGTATAATTTTGGCAGTAGAGAAATAAACTGGACTTTCAATGTAAAAAGAAAAATGCTATTACACAGCATTAGGAGCAGAAACATGTTTTCCTTTGACACTTTTGTATGCTGCTCTCTCTAGCTCTTCTTCATTACAAAGTATATATATATATATATCTTCTTCTGTTTCTCTGCTCTACATGATTGGTTGAGTGATAATGTTGGGCCCTGTATAGGCTCCTTCTCCATTGTAATATTTTTTTTCAAATTTCAGATTCTTCCTGGAGGCCCAATAGTATAACATGTTGGGGTATGTCTCTTCTTTGTTGTTGTTAGGTGCCATTGAGTCAATGTCCAACTCATAGTGACCCTACGTACAACATGCGAAACACTATTGTCAGTACTTCTCTGCTGTTCATAGGGTTAGTGAATCACAAATGACTTTCTGATTCGTGAGAGCAGGAAGGCATCAGCACATACAAACTGTATTAATCAAGAAATGTCTCAGTATTAGTATATTCAAAACACATATAAGCTGGTGCTGGGGGAGCAACTCAGTGGGGGAGCATTTGCATAGCATGTGCCAGCTCCTGTGTTCCATCTGCTGCCAAGAAACTTATTTTTAAAAATACACAAGCACACAAACTCACATATACACACAAAAAAATTATTAGAAGAGATAAAAACTATCTTTACTTTCAAAGAAACAGCCACATTCATTCAAATTAGTGGTCATCTCATTTCAAATGTTTAAGTCAACCCTTACTGCAAGTTTAATTTAAGCACACAAACACAAAAAGTGTCATTTATTTGTTAAATTGCAGTGCAGGTAAAGCGCTTTCTACGTGGAATGATTTCTCTTATGTTCATCATTCCTGACATTCTGGTTCATATTTGCATTATATTTCACAAAACATGGGTATTACTTTTGTTCCTCACCTTGACCATTTAACATTATTGCAGAAGATGAAACCTGACTCTGCTATTCTTTAACCTTGTGTGTCTAGAATTTCATTTTATACTTCCAGGTTTATAGAGTTGAAGTGCTATAAGGTAAAGAATAGCCCATCTACCTCAGGTGTCAGCCAAGATGGATGGTTTGTCTCACATGATCTATATTTTTTTCAAGCCAATTGAGTGTCTGATTAATTGAGGAGGGAAAATTATTGTGAATATTGCTAGCATGCCATTTATTCTCTCTCTGCTTTGCGTGACTTGCCTTTGTGAGAGTTATATTTTTTATTCAATTTCTACCTGCATTGTTTTGGCCTGAATGCTATGTGCAAGATGATGTGACTCTGTAGAAATTGAAAAGCAGTGTAAGAGATAAAATGTAGTACACATGCTCTGAAGCAACAAGAAATAAGTAATTATCAATATATATCATCATGCAAAGAATACTTTTATTGTCAATATGATATAAAGCTGCTTATGAATCTTATAAGACAATTAATAAAAGATAATTATAAATTCAAATGTAAATTTATAAAGATCATTCCAATAAAGACATACATTTATCTTATAAATGCCCCCACATGTATGGGAACACCATCTCCATGAGAGAGAGATTTTATCTTCTCTGCTTCAACTTCAGAGTCAAGAAGAGTGCCTGATTCAAAGAGGCTCTCAAAAAACACTTGTTTAACCCTCAGTCATACACTGCTGGTGGGAATGTTAGTTAATGCAGCTAATATTGCAATCAATATAAAGGGTCCTCAAAAAACTAAAATAGAACTACAATATGATCCAGGTATACCATTCCTGTGTATAGGCCCAAAGGAACCTAAGTCAACATACCATAGACATACCTGGACACCCGTGTTCATTGCAGCACTATTCACAATAGCCAAGACATGGAAACAAAATAGATGTCCATAAACAGATGAATAAATAATATAATGTTATAGACATACAATGGAGTTTTATTCACCCATAAAGAGGAAAGAAATTACATCACTTGTGGAAAAATGGATTGAGCTACACACCATCATCTTAAGTGAAATAAGCCAGACCCAGAAAGACAAATATTGAATGCTTTATTTCATATATGGACTCTATATGTTAATATGTATACATGGCACCTAACAATGACATATAGATATAGATAGATGTAAATATAGATATATGTCATAAAAGTAGAAAGGGAACTACTTAAGGGAAGTAAGGAATAACAGGAAGAGAGAGACAATAGGAAAGAGTAATGGGGGAAGTTAGACAAATATCATATGCTTTTTCTCATATGCAGAATCCAGATTAATCTATATTTATATACACATGTATGAACATATGAATACATTCCAGGTGCCATGGTTCATCTTTATAATCCCAGCAATCCAGGAGCCTGATACAGGATTACTAGTTAGAGGTCAGAGGCAGCCTGCAAAACTTACTGATACATTGTCTCAAAAAAAGAAGAAAAATATATATCCACACATTATATGTGTATATACACAAACATATATGATTGTATGCAAGCAGAAAGAGGACTAATTTTGGGAAGGAAGGGGGCCAGCTGGAGAGGCAATGGGAGGACATGAGAAGGTAATGGGGGTGAACATGAGCAATGTACAATGATATCCATCTATGGAAATGTCATAATGGAATCCATTAATATGTATACTAACTGAACAAAATTAAAAAGAAACACTTGCTGAATGGATGCAGAACCTGAAATTATTTTAGTAGCCTTTTCAAAGATTCCAACAAGTAGAGATAAGAAGAAATATATTAGGAAAATATGAGCCAGGCATCATGGCACTAACCTGTAATCCCAGCAACTCAGGAGGAGGAAGTAGGAGACTACAGGCAACTTGCACACCTTAGCGGAACTCTGTTTCATAAATAAATAAATAAATAAGCAAATAAATAAATAAATAAATAAAGGCATAGGGATGTGGCACTGTGGTGGAGTGTTTGCCTAACATAAAGCCCTGAGTTCAGTTCTCAGTACTGAAAAACAAAAAGATATTTTTCAACTGGAGGTTGATTTAGATACAAGTGTAAAAATTTTAAAACCTTATCATCGTAGAAGTTAATAAGGGAAAGAATGTTATCAGCACCTGGGGAAAGTTGGAGTGGAGGAGAATCAGGAGGGCTTAATCAGTGGGCACTAAGTTAGACAGGAGCGAGAAATTTTGCTACGTTATAGATAACAATGTACTGTAGATTTCAAAAAGCCTTAAAGAAATGATTTTGAAGTTGTTATCAGAAAGAATTGAATGTTTGTGGACATACTGATAATAAGTTTTATTTGATAATACCTAATGTATAGTTGTATAGAAATATCAAGGAAACTCCATAAATATGTAAATTTTTTCTGTCAATTAAAAAAATAAATTAAAAATTTAAACCATATTTTCTTTCTGATTGGGTTTCAAATAACATGTACACAATTGCATGTACACAATTGCATGTAATATTGACTTGTTCATTCAGCAGAGATATTTGTTGACATCACTAAAGGTTTCATCAAAGTGCTAAGCAGCTTTAATTCTCATGACACTGTGAAGTAATTATTCATTTTTGGACTTCTACATAAGGGAATGAGGTTCTGCATATCTTTTCCAAATCTGTGCTGACTAAATCAGTTATTGATAAGGAACTATGTAATTAAATTATTGAAAAAATACATGTCTAGGCTTCTTAAAATGCCTACAATCTTTAACACAAGATTTTCAGGTTGAAGTAGAAACAAAGAACGAATCTACTATATTATTCCTTTAACCACACCTCAAGATATATTTTCAGAGTTATTTCTTTCCAGATTTTTAAATAATGGTCATTTTGGTTATAAAATATATTCATCTTTCTCCACTATTATTCATTAGAAAATTATCTTCCTTTAAAAATATAGTCCTGATCCCTCTGCCATTTTTAGTGTAGACAAACTGATATTTTGAGTCTTCATTCCATGAACTTGTACTGCAATCTCTTTCTCATTACATGCTATTTCAGTCTCCTTAGTAGACTTTAAATTTAAAAAAACTCATTTTTTTCCTTTTTTCACCTTTAATTGTATCTTCGTCCATTACTCTATCCTTTTTTTTTTCTTTTTTTTTCTCCTTTGGTTTTATCATTTTCTTTTTATCTTCTTATTCTTCCCCTTTTGTCTTTTTCCTGGCCCTGATTTGTGTGTGTGTGTGTGTGTGTGTGTGTGTGTGTGTGTGTGTGTGTGTGTGTGTTTCAATAGCACCCACTTCTCATATCCTGTTGGAATCTTCTTTCTGTGAATAGAGGTTGGTGTAGAGACATATTTCTAACCAACAGAATGTGGCAAACATTTTTTAACGTAATTTTCATGATCAGGTTTGAAAAGGCTGAGCATAAACTTGCTAGAAGAATATAATTTATTTGGCTTTCATATTATGATGAGGAAAGTTGCCTCATTACTCAGCAGTTGAGGCTTTCTATTTTCTCATTATTAATCTTGATAAGTATGTGTCCAGGAATTTGTTCATTTTTCCATAATTTTCAAATTTGTTAGCATATAGTTGTTCATAAAAGTCTCTAAGGATCATTTGTATTTCTATGATCCTTTGTATTTCTGTTTTCAGTGGTAATATTTCTCTTCCAAAAGACTTAATAACAAAATAAATAAAAAACCTTATTAAAAAACTGGGCAAAACACTTTAATAGACCTTTCTTTAAAGCAGGCAGAGAAATGGCTAAAATGTATATGAAAAACTACAAAGCATCATTAGTCACTAGGGGAATTCAAAATAAAACCACAAGGATATATCACTTCATGCATGTTAGAACGACTATTATCAAGAAGATAAAATTTGGCAAGTGCTGGATAGAAGTGGAGAAAAGGGGACCATTTTACATTGGCAGTGGGAATGTATATTAGCACTGACATTATGGAAAACAGTACAGAGATAATCAGATACTTAGCAGAAGAGTCAAAATTTTGAGACAAGACTGTCTAGTTTTGAAGCCACTTTTAAAAACCATACTAGTTGAGCACCCTGCTATAGGCCTGTGATCCCAGTGACTTGGGAGTCTGAGGCAGGAGGATTGTGAATTTGAGGACAGAGGCTACCTGCACACGTTAGCAAACCCTGTCTCAAAATAAAATAAATAAGTAAATAAGTTAATAAATGAATAAATAAACAACATTATACTGAAGACTATTGATGGATCATGAATTTGAGGACAAGCTGGGCTATAGAGTGAGTACCTTTCTCAAACACTACAAACTAAACAAAACAAAGAAACAAAAATATTGAATTCTACTTACTATAAAATGGTACATTTCTTCCATTTTTTGAAATGTAGTTTCTCTTTCTATATCTTATTTTTATAACTTTTCATAGATTCGCTTTTAAGTTATTATATATAACGTATTCAACAGTCCAAAATGTGTTACTTGACTGTTTCCTGGTGAAATATATAATCAAGATTGTTGTTGTTAGGTGCCATCAAGTCAGTTCCAATTCATAGCGACCCTCAAAGAGTTTTCAATGGCTGATTGTTTTGGAATTGTTTTGGAATTGCCACACCCTTCTCCCATTTTTGCAATGATGAGGATCAAACCTGGCTCCTCAGAGAGTGCAGAGCAATGTTCTACCAACTGAACCAACCAGCCACAATCAAGATTATGTCTTTATTTATTGTGGCGCTATTCACAATAGCTAGGTTTCCACCAACAGACGAATGGATTTAAAAAAAAAAAATGTTGTATATATGCCCAATGGGGTTTTATTCAGCCATTAAGAACAAAATTATGTCATTTTCAGGAAAACAGATGGAATTGGAAATTATCATATTAAGTAAGCCAGACTCAGAATGACAAATATCACATGGTTTCTCTCATATATGAAATCTAGATGTAAAAAAAGACATGAAAGTAGAATAAATGTACTTTTCCATCATGAAAGTAGAAGGAGTGGTATTTGGGAAAAGGAAGGGAACTAGGAGGAGGAGGATCAAAGAAAAAAAAAAGGCTGTGTCTTTTAGGAATTAATGAGTAGAAATTGACATATTTTCCTTTTTCTTTATAATTGTTGTTGTTGCTAAGTGCAGCGGGGTCACGTCTGACTCAACGCTACCTGCATAGTGCTTTCAATGGCTGATTGTTTTCGAGATTTTTCTGGGAGTGGGCTGCCAAGTCCTCCCATTTTTGCAGAGCTGGGAATCGAAGCTAGGAATTCAGAGTGCTCAGATCAGCACTCTAGGAACTCAGTTAAACCCCAACAGTCTTTAGAATAGATCACACATATTAAGCTAAACAATTTAAAGAGTTCTTTTCTTTATCATCTTAATTTAATGGAATTCCTTGTAGTAATTTACTACTCAAATTACATTGACTATTTGTTCATAGGAAATTAGTAGGAAAAACTAAACTAATTTTCTAACTATATTTTTATGACATCAGAGACATTCACAAATAATTTTATCAAGGGCCTTTTACTAAGTTTCTATGCAAAGCTGATTACAAGTAATATATGAAGCTAATCATAACAGTCATGAAGACTGAAACATTCACTAAACCCTACTTATGCTTCTTATTCAGTTTATATTACATTTTAGATATTCCCAAGTTTAGGTTGGCATGGCAAAATTTCTGTAGGTGGTGAAGTCTATGACTATCTCAATACAAATAAACAGTTTTACATATTTAAATGTGTAAATATTTTGTTATAATTACAGATATACTATATATATATATATATATATATATATATATATATATATATATATCACATCAGTATATGTATTTTTCCGTCTATTCTGACACAGTCTTGCGGATTTTGTTGTTGTTGTTAGGTGCCATTGAGTCAGTATTCGACTCATAGCAACCCTACATACAACAGGGGAAACACTGTTGTCAGTGCTTTGCTGCTGTTCATAGGGTTTTCAATGGCAGATTGAGTTTTGGGAGTGGATTGCCAGGTCCTTCTCCCGTCTTGGGGATAGTGAATGAGAAATTATTTATACAAATTTATTTTAAGTTGCACTGTTTAGCATCTTTTGAGGATACTCCTAGAGACCTAATAAGCTCATCCAAAGAGGATTTAATGACATTTATGCACTTATTTTGCAGCTATGTTAATTTTTTCTAGTATCTTTAAATAATAACATCTGTAGCTACAATTTGCTCTGCTGTGTGTAATGCAAAATTCTGAGGAATAAATATTCCTCAGAAGCAGGGCAAGAAAGTACACACTGTGGAATATAGGTTAGAAACCCACCCAGAGTTACATGCATTAAAATCAAAGCTAGAAATAATTCAGAGTTCATTGGGAAGTAATTAATATTTACATCATGATTAAGAAAACATTTATATATTCTACATATGTGAATTTTCTGATAGCATGGATTTATCCTCTCAAATGCCAAAATCTGATGACAAATGAATGACTAGCAAGAGTTCTAAAATGTCTCACACTCTTCTCCTCTTCCAGCAGATTCAGGTGATTTGTTTCTTGTCATTTGTGTAACTCAGCATTTCTCAAGGAGGGAGAGTTAGATACTCATTTGAACACTGTCTACATTGTCTCATTTACTTGATTCATTTCCCTATCCTTCTGGCTGACACAAGTTCAGCAGTTAGGCCAGGTGGTAAAGCCAACAAATCTTCAATAGAATGTAAAATATTGGCAAAATCAACAAAGCCCAAATCTTTAATGTCACACCAGCATTTTCATTGACCTTATTACTTTATTCAACTAAATGGGAAGCAACTTGATTATACATTACTGATTTCCTTGATTGTCTATTTTGTTTCTAACTAATATATACAATGTCTGCTTCTCCTAGTAAGAACCATAATGTTACATCAGGTGCTATTTGAAAATTATAACAATATCCTTTGGGTTTATCCATTTATAAATGGAAATTCCATCTTTCCAGAGCATGGTATTCAGTTTCCCACATGCCAACCACTAGAAGAAAGTTCAGTTTCTTTTTCTGCAAAGTCAAGGTTCTAATAATCAGTTATCCTACCATGGCACTTAACTGTATCCATGACGGTCATGGATAGGAGTCTTATCATTGCATCATTGCATCAACTTTAATTGAGTTGCATCAACTTTAATTGAGTTGCATCAACTTTAATTGAGTTCTTTTTCAGTAAGTATATATATATATATATATATATTTCAGTTCTTTTTCAGTAAGTATATATATACATGAATATATATATATATATATATATATATATATATATATATATGTATGTATGTACGTATTGCAAGGCGCTAGACAATGCAGAGTAGCATCAGTGGTCTCAGAAAGAGAAAAAAAATATCTCTGGTAGAGTGACCTATCCCAGTCACTGTGCCTTCTCAGGATGTATTCAGTGATGCAAAATTTCTACCAAAAAAGCCAGAACCTTCAGACCCCAGTCTACTCTAGCAGGATAGATTAACAAAGGTTCTTTGGTCTCCCACATGAGTGGTTGGTCAGAGTGGAGATACAGAATCACCTGGAGCTATTTTGTCTGCCATTGAGAATAATCTTGGCACAGGAACACTAATTAGTGTTAGAAGAAATCAGAACCAGCTTTGGCAGAGCTATCTGACATGGGACAATGACTATGGCTTGGAAGCAGGTTTCAAAGTTTTTATCTGCTTTGTAGTTTGTGGGGCTAGTCTGCTCCTTCAGCAAGCAATACAAATGTTAAGAGGGAGGGAGCACAGAGTCCTATGTAAGGCTCCAAATACCAATAAGCAACTTATTGAGTTGAAATTCTACCTGCATAACTTATCTGCCCAAACTGGGCAAGTGATTTAATCTTTGCTTCCTTATTCTCATCTATAAAATGGACATAATATCTATAACCTCCTTAACAGGATTTTGGCAGATTTAAATAAATTATTGAGAAAACCCTGCTTAAATAGTGCCTAGCATATCATATTTACTAAGTAAATAAAGTTATTATGGTTATTCTTAACTGAGATATGCCATTCATACTAGGTTTATTTGTCAAGTGAATGGTAGATTTTGGCTACCATGAGTGAATGATTCTTACACATTATAATTCCATCAAGAACATTGGTTGTTGCAAGTGGACATGCTAATGCTTATTTTGATAATGGTATTCATTTATGGCAACTCAGATATCAAACAATATACAATATTAATATTAGTAAGGCATACTGAAATTGAAAAAAGGTAGTTTTCAATTAATTCATTTTTAGTTTCACAATATCAATTTTTATGCATGCATTTAAAATAGATTATGAGATTTATTTTATCAGCATTGATAGAATCCTAGCTACACTGTCTTTTTGTTCAAAGGCAACACTTACACTTTAGAGGATGGTCATCATTCAGTTACCACTCTGAATGTGCATTGTATGTTTTTTTAAATAATTCAATTCTGAAACACCTAAAGCTTGGTTAGTCTGTCTACATGGCTGCAACTTACTATATATTGGAATTATACATTGCAACCTCAGTATAAATTCATAAAATGATACCAAAAAGGAATGTATTCAGTCCAAAGTCCTTATTCAATTCCAAGAATTATTGTTGCCTTGAAAAATCTGAAAGAAGCACCCTTTTATAGTTCTCCGTATTTCACCATGTCATATGCTAATTTTAACTATTGAATTTATTTACTGCACAGGACAATTCTCTGACACAGTGAAAAAGAACAAGTGGGAAAACAATCTAGTTTTAAGGATTTCTCTTCATCCCAATTCGTTTTTTGGTGTGTTCAACCAGCTTCTATTAACTGTCACACCTTTATTACCAGCCCCAGGAAATTTGACCTTCATATCTCCTTCTTTAACTTTTATGAAAGTTACACAATGAAAAAGACTCATCATTGTTTTTAAGTTGCTCAATGCCATGGAGAAGTTTGGGCTAACTTCTTAATTATTTAAATGAAGGGATAAAAGTAAATGATTAGATCTGCTTATACCACACATAGGGAGAAGGACCTGGCAACCCACTCCCAAAAATCAATCTGCCATTGAAAACCCTATGAACAGCAGAGAAGCACTGACAATAGTGTTTCACCTGTTGTATACAGGGTCACTATGAGTCGGATATCGACTCGACGGCACCTAACAACAACAACAATACCACAAATAATCTTTCAGAACCTGATTTCAAATTTGACATGGATTATAAAACTTCTAATGAAGACCTCATTCAACTACCATGATTAAATCTCATTATAAATATACTGCTTATCTTTATTGTTATAGTAAGTTTTCCATAACATGATGCTTTTGCTAAAAAATAAGATAAGATTTCTAGGTTTAGTGTTTCTAAAATGTAGATGTTATTTAAGGAAGGGTCTTCTTGTGAGCTACTGCTGGATATTAGAACTCAGAAGTTGGTGAATGTTTCCTAATCTTGAATTTTATTCTTTTATTAAGTCAAAATAAAAATAATTCTTAAGAAAGTCCTTCAAATTTAATGTTATGCGGTGACCTATGGTATGTAAGTTTGGTTCTTTGTTTTTATTAAATCATATCTTCCAAAGGATCTGAAACTTACCTCAAGAAATGATAAAAGCACAGATGTATGTAACTTTTTAAATTTTACTTGTGAATTTTATTCCAATTTATCAGGCAAATCATTTTGAGGTTGTGAGATAATGAAATTTGCTTCTATCTTCTCCATAGACAAAAAGACTCCTACTAAAGTTTGCCATGTAATTCATAATACAGTTACACATAAATTTTTATGTGTTATAATGGAATAAAATTTGAAT
>VMDO01042078.1:0-10776 GCA_007922755.1 Pedetes capensis | reverse complement strand
TTCTTTTGTTTTGTTTGTTTGCATTTCATGTGTTTAGTGTTTTCAGAGTTCCTGGATCTCTTATTTGATATCTGAAATTAATTTGAAGCAATTAAAGTTATTATAGTTTAAATGTTCTTGCTGTTTATTTGTTTTTGATGTTTACTTTTTTTATTTCATTCTGATATTCCATTACATGTATGTCACTACTTTTGTAGTTGTCCCTGTCCTTGACTGTTCTGTTCTACTTTGGACAGGATTGTTTGTTTTTTGTTTTCAAGTAGTATTTTGGTTTTGGTTTTGGTTTCTCTCTTTGTTTTAAGTTTCAGAGGTTCTATTGAGAAATCCTTAACCTTAGAGATTTTTCTTAAGCTATAGCCACGTGTCCACTCAACCAATCAAACCATCAGTCATTCTTGATTTCTCTTTTTCTCCTACTTTTTGTTTAATCTCTAACATTTCTTTTGTTCATGTTTGCAGAAATTTCCATCTCTCTGCTTACATTGTTGTTGTTAGGTGCCGTCGAGTCGGTATCCGACTCATAGCGACCCTCATAGGGTTTTCAATGGCTGACCGTTTTGGGATTGCCTTGGGAGTGGATTGCCAGACCCTTCTCCCATTTTTGCTGTGCTGGGAATTGAACTCAGGACCTCAGAGACTGCAGTGCAGCGCTCTACCCACTGAGCTTAATCCCAGCCCCATGCTTACATTATGCATCTGTTTTTCTATGCTGTATACTTCATCATTTAAGTGTTTAGGCATATTAATCATGTTATTTTAAGTTTCTGGATTAAGAATTCCCACATTGTGCCATAACTGCACCTGGTCCTAATGCTTGTCTTGTGTCTTCAAACTGTGTGTTTGCCATTTAGTATGATTTTAAATTTTTTCTTGATAGCTGGGACATGAGGTACTGGGTGAAATCAACTACCATAAGTAGACTCTGATGATGTGGTAGAGAAATGTGGGAGAGGGCAATGGTTCTACAGTTCAAATGAGTAAATCCTCATATTTTAGTGACCCTGTGTCTCTGGGCTGAGGGCTTCTGATAATCTGGTGGAAAGATGGCAAGGAGGGCAGTGGTTCTACAGCCCTATGACTCAGTCATCATATTTTAGCAAGTCTGAGTCTCTGGCCTGACCTCATATGTGCTTCATGGTTACCACCTCCCCTGAAGTAGGATGGGTTGGCTAGTGTAGGCTGAGAATAGCTGTTTCCCTTCTCTCAGGTTAGTTAGGCTCTATCACAGCCCTACCAAGGGAGCTCCTGGTGACAGTTTTTTCTCCTAAGGACAGAAATATTTGGAAGAACATGTGCTCTGGGATGGTTTTTTTTGTTTGTTTTTTTTGTTTGTTTGTTTGTTTGTTTGTTTTGCCTCAGCTCCTGTAGAGGCTTTTGATTTGAGATTTCTGCTCTAATAAGTGTGCCTTGGACTCCAGTTATGGGGGATATAACTTTTGTGACCTCATGTATC
The DNA here is from genome assembly GCA_007922755.1 of Pedetes capensis. Taxonomy (NCBI): domain Eukaryota; kingdom Metazoa; phylum Chordata; class Mammalia; order Rodentia; family Pedetidae; genus Pedetes; species Pedetes capensis. The sequence continues at coordinate 9,323 of VMDO01042078.1, read as the reverse complement.
TGACAAATCTAAGAAGAGTTGTTGGCATCTTTCTTTTTTTTCTTCTTCAACTTTTTGCTCCATGTTATTATATGCAAGATCAGCAGTCATAAGTCCTTGACAAATGGAATTTTTTAAAGAAGTGTTATGTTTAATTCCTAAGTATTTGTGGATTTATCTTTTGAGAATTGACTTTTAGTCTGATGCCAGTGTGGTCAGAGGATCTCACCTTTTTATTTTCTATATGATTTTATTTTTATTTTTAAAGAATTAAGTGACATTGTATCTGTTGCCTATAATAGGCCTTCTTACAGCTTGACAAGGGTACTCTAGATGTCTAGGCTTTTCCCTTGATACCAAATTCCAGAAAAAGACATAACAAGAAAGGAAAATTACAAGCCAATATCCCTGCTAAACACAGATGTGCAAATCTTCAACAAAATAGTAAGATACTAAATTCAATAGCTCATTAAAGAATCATTCACCATGGTTCAGTGGGATTTATCTCAGGGATACAAGGACATGTCAATATATGGAAATCTATAACTGTGATTCACCACATTAGAAAATGAAAGACAAAAACCACCCAATAGAATACATTTTTCATCCTGAAAATATCAACATGCATTAATCAAAGCCACCAACAACGACCAAAGCCAAATTCTATATTTTTCTTTGATCTCTTTTTAACATACTTTACACAGGAAAGCAAATAGGTACCTATGGGTGATATCTAAAAATAGTTATTAAGATGATTTCTTATGGTGTTTTAAAGTTTTGTTAAGTAGTTTATGATGCCAACTATTTTGTGCTTATTTATTACTGGTTTGGAGATTATATTTGGAAAATTTTCACTTATCTTTCTTAGTAAGGTCAATAGCTGTTTACATGTAAAACTTTCATTAGAACACATGACAAATGAAGATTTGAATAATTTTGACCCAATTGTCAAGTCCAAGTATGTTTTAGAAGGATGTAAGTTTATTTTACATTTTTTGTTTTTGGCAGTACTAGGGGATTGAACCACGCTGGGTCTCACACATGCAGCACAAGTGCTGTACCACTGAGCTGCAGTACTAGCCCCTTTTTTATTTTTTTATTTTTATTTTGAGACAAAGTCTTGCTGCATTGTTTAGGCTGCCCTTGGCCTCAAACTCACAATCCACCAGCTTGTACCTCTTGAGTCATTGGGATTACAGGAGTGTGCCAATACCACCCAATTTACATATACTGCTGCAGAAAATAACACATTCTTTATGAGTAGAAACTAGTAACATTTTCTACTTTGTCTGCATGTATAACTATTGCAAATGCATTGATAGCAAGACAATATATGTTTCTTAACAATCAATGTGAAAAACATTGAAATTGCTAATAGAAGCTTATTGAGAGAATCCACTTATCTGTCACCAACACATCTTTCCATATGTTTAAGAATTCCGATAGGCAAAGGAGTAATTTTCAGATCTTTGGAAAATTCTCAGGTATAAAATATTTAATAAATTGCTAAACTTTAATATTCCATCTTGAATGTATAAAGCCCTAGCACTGCTGAAAAAATCCTATTGTGTCATGAGTCTTAGCTGTTTTGTGTGGCTATTCCTGAGGCTGGGTAGTTTGTAATGAACAGAAATTTAATGCTTTGTAGTTATGGAGGCTTGGAAGTCCAACAACATGGCCTGGACATCTGGCGACAGCTTCCTGCTGTGTCCTAATGTTATGGAAGGCATGAGAGCTTACAGGAGATAGAGGGCAGAGAAGGAGAACTGAAAAGGAGCTTGCTTTAATGACAAAGCCACTCTTGAGATAAAGCATTAATTCATTCATGGAGGTGGAGATCTCGTGACCTAACCACTTATTAAAGGCCCCCAATACAGCCACAGTACTAATTAAATTTCAACATGAGTCCTGGAGGAACCATTCAGACTCTGCTGTATGTCTGAGGTTATGTTTGTTTTTAATAAGAAAATAAAACCCAGTGAAGTACATTAGTAAGAAGTGGAGAGATATTTTCTGATGAAAGTTAAAAAGAAAGGTAAACCAAACTGAAATATAGGTCAGAAAATATGGTTAAATGTGGAAGCTGGTATATTGCTTCTTTTGACAATGAGTGAACTCAGATTTTTCCTTATGTGATAATAGGAAGGTAACTTTTAATAAAACACATTTATTTAATAATACACATATACATCTCCGAGGTAAAAGCATTATAATTTAAGCTTATTTAATAAGAAATATGATTTGTTGAGTAGCTCTGTTACAGGCTTAAAAGTTCTGAATAGCGTTTAACTCTGATTGTGAGAAAATCTCATATATACTTAAGAATGTTATGTATGTTTACATAGGAGCTGGAAGACCTTTAGCTTTTTGGTTTCATTTTCTGTTGGTTTTTTGAGCTATATAAAACTAATGTTATATGAACGCTTGCTATACTTTTTTCCTCTGAAAGCAGAAATTCATAAATTCTCAGTTCATTACTCAGAAACTTAATAAATATCCCATCTGCTTTCCAAAGCCTCATTAAACTTCTCAGAACTTTACTAGTTGAACATGGAAATGGTTCCCAATAGAAGCCATGAATTTACTGTAGTTTTCTTGATAATTTAAAAAAGCTCATTTTATTCCATTATAGACCTAAAAAGTGTTTCACATATACGATTATTATATATGATGTTCATATGGACATTAATATACACTAATATACCTAAGATTACTAATGTATTTTCAAGGTTTTTTACAACTCAGTTTTCTAGACAAACATTTTTCTTTGCTATTTCTATTTGCTTATTCTAATGTATAGGTATCTTTCCTTAAATTATATTTTGATGTAATATGGACAGATACCCCTCTGATTTCAAAAGAGAGTGTGTTATAAAAGCATTGGTATAAATTCACTCATAGAAATTCCTGACAATTCCTTCTGTGAAAATGCTGTTAAAATACATCCTAAACTACTATACAGAGCATATTAATCCCAAAGCAACAAATTTGAGTTTTGGAGGCCACAAGAGTACTTTTTGAGCGGTACAACAAGTGAAGGAAAAATAATATTGCTTTTCTATCTAGTGGAGCAGTTCAAAGTTTGGAAACACTTAAAAATGGAGTTGGTCACTGGACCTTCCATCTAAACTTGTCCTGCCCTTGGCATGTGGTCTTAGGGACACTGTGCTTCCCTAAGAGGATTTGTCACATATTTTTGAATTAGTATGAATCAAGTCTGAAATTGAGGATGACTCTCAGTAATGCCATTTTTGACCTACTTTCCATAAATTTTCATTTTTTTCATTATAACTTGGGGATAAAAGTGCCTCTATTAAAGAGTTGCTTTAGAGAAAATAACATTCTGTGGCTTGAATGTAAGGATTGAATGTACAACACAATGGATAGAAAGCAGTGGATGCTTAGTAAATGTGTGTCAAAGTCCTCGTGAAAGAATTCATGATGTGCTGACAGTTGTATTTAGAAGAATGTGGCCTCCAGTAATCTAAATGAATCCTGCTCAGGTTAAATATTCACAAGTCTGGGGAAGTATTTGGCATCCAAGACCCGTCTCTGTATCATCTGCTGTTCACAGTTTCTGACTCTTTCTGGAACCAAAGGATTTCTAAGCTTCTGAGATTCATTGTTCTTATGGCAAGTACCCAAAGCACCAGCTGTTTTGACTGTAGGGGTCAGAAATTAGGACGGGGCAGGGCAACTACTTAATAGTACAGGTCCAGCATAAATCAGTGTTTGCTGGTATGTCAGGCTGCAAAAAAAACTGAAGTAGATGGAAATAAATTAGGATGAAAAAAATTGAAGTCAACTTTGTATGTATGTGTATAACTTCTGTAGAAGCTTGTTTTATGTGAAATTTCATTTCAAACTATCAATTGGACTAACAATGGGGATATATGGTAAAGGAGAGAGACTGAAAGAGGAGTGCTTCAACCTTAGAAGAGCTTTTAAACCCATGGGAATTACTGAGTCTGAACTACTTTTATTTCTCACTGATATTGCTTTCTTCTTCTTTTATATCACTTACTAGGGACACTGCATTTTATCTACCCATTTGTATGAAGAGTCCAGAACAATTTTTTTCATGCTAGTCTGAAACTTACACAGATACTTTTTCATTAAATATGTAATCTGCTTGGTTGGTTGAGATGAACAAATCCATGGTATATGCACTTTTTTCCTTTATGTCAAAAATTACCATTTATGTATAGAAGAAATGTAACCAATATTTTTAAATTGACATGAGTAATAACATCTTGAAAATCAGATTTGAAGGTTGCATACACACTTGAAAGCACTTTCCAAGGAGATAAAGTAACAAAATCCCAAGATGTACAGCATAGCAAGCAAGCACTGTAATGTTTTCTCCTTATAAGGAAATATTGACAAAATTACAATAATCATGAAAGTATTTAAAAGTGGAGAAAAATGAATTTCAACCTGAGAGTTTAATTCTTTCTTCAATTAAACAATTACTATAGAATTACACTGAAGCTGTACAAGGTGCAGTGGCACACGCCTGTAATCCCAGTGGCTGGGGAGGTGGAGGCAAGAGGATCACAAGTTCGAGACCAAAGGGGCAGTCTGCGTAGTTTAGCGAGACCCTGTCTCAAAAAAGTAAAAAAAAGGGCTGAGAGTACAGCTCAGTAGTATAGCGCTTGCAAAGCATGCAAGTGCGAGGCCCTGGGTTCAACCCCCAGTAACACAAAAAAAAAAAAAAAAAAAAAAAAGAATTACATTGAAGCTATACATTTTTTGACTAGAATCAGTGATTAATGTATTGATTAACTTTTTAGAGTTGACCTTCCAATACCCCAGGAGAGTTCCTTAAATGCATCATCAGTCATGTCTTCATCAAATTTATGGTGCCACGTATGAAGACATCAGTTGCCATTCACTAAACAATTTAGCATGTAAACAGTGACATCAGATAGTGATATGTGGGTCTAGCAGACCCCAGAGATGTATATATGTTTACCTTGGTGTTTGTGTGTGTGTGTGAGTGTGTGTGTGTGTGTGTGTGTGTGTGTGTGTGTGTGTATCAAAACTGACAAACATTTAAAGAAAGTTTTAAACTGAAACATAAAGTCACTTGCAACAAAAATAAACACCTATACATGCTTTAAAAAGATATGGATCTTAGTGACTTGATGTCATTGGTTATATTCCTCTTAGGGAACATCACCAATTGTTGTTAGGTGCCTTCTAGTCCAGTCTGACTCACAGAGACCCTATGTACAACAGATGAGACTCCCTGACACCCTGCTATGCCCAGCACTATGTCAGTGCTTCTCTGCTATTCACAGGGTTTTCACTGGTAGATTAATTTGAGAGTGGACTTCTAGATCCTTCTCCCAAGCCTACAGCACCCAGTATTCCCAGGAGGTTTCCCATCCAAAGACTAACCAGGCCCCGCTCTGCTTAGCTTCTGAGATCTGACAGGACAGGACACGAGGGTGGTATGGCTGTAGGTTGTTGTCGTCGTCGTCGTCGTTGTTGTTAAATGTTATCAAGTCATGTCCCACTTACAGCAGCCCTCATAGAGTTTTCAGTGGCTGATTGTTTTGGGAGTGGACTGCCACATCCTTATCCCATTTTTGTGGTGCTGGGGATTAAATTTGGGTCCTCAGAAAGTGTGGAGCAGCACTCCACCAACTGAGGTAAACCCCAGCCCCAAAAGATAGCAATCTCTATTTTATTTACATTAAATTAAAAGAAGTAAAGCCAAAGATATTGTTAAATGTGATTCTATTATGTCAAGGTCCTACAGTTACCTAACATGCTTTGAAAATAAACAGATTGGTATGTATTGGCAATTTAATGAATTTCTACATTTATTGAACTAGCTCAGTAATCGAAGTTGGTGAGTAAAGGTAAGTAAAGAAGTAATAAACCAAACCAAAAAGACATGTAGGCTGTCATCCTGGGGAGCCTGTGCTGTAGATGAAGAGATAATAGGGAAGGATCAAAAGAAAAGGCTGGGATCTGTGCATTGCAGAAACACTGGCATGCATATTAAGTGATATTTATTGCCCACATACATTTTGCAAATCACTGTACCTTAAGTCTTTTTAAGAGGTGAATTTGGCTTCCAGAATGGTACATAGTGGATTTTTTTTTAGAATCCAGGAAATTAGCTAAATGATTTAGATAACTATAGAGCATTTATTTAAAAACAAGCAGAAGAATTTTGGTGAGTATAGAGAGTTTTGCAGCATCTTAACTCATCTCATTATTGTCACCTCTTCAGCAATCCACAGTTGCTTCAAAAATGCACATCCTAGAAATACTGCAGCCCTGAAACCCAGCAGCCCAGAACCCATTTAAAGTGGGCTTGGCCTGTCTCAGAAAGCCTTATCCCAATAAATCGTATTTATTGGACCTATCTCTAAACTCCCTGGAAATGTCTCACTATAGGACTAGGTATTGTTCAGTCTGACTCAGATCTTACTCATTGAAATTAAGTTGTTGATCAAATCGAGATTGTTTTACTATGTTAAGTGTATTATTCAAAATATTCATAAAAATTAAATAATATGTACTTTTAAAAGTGAGAATTAGGATGATGATGTAGCTCCGTGGTAGAGTGCTTGTCTAGCATGTACATAGTTCAATCCCCAGATTTGCCAAAAATAAATAAATACATAAATAAGAATGAGAATTAAACTAGTACATACACACCAAAGACAATGTTATTGTAGGTGCCGGTGAGTTGGTGTCCAACTCACAACAACCCTGCATACAACAGGTGAAACACTATTGTTACTGCTTCTCTGCTATTCATAGGGTTTTCAATGGCTGATTGCTTTTTGGGAGTGGGTTGCCGGGTCCTTCTCCCCAGTCTACAGCACCTGGTGTTCCCAGGTGGTCTCCCATCCAAATACTAACCAAGGCCCCACCCTGCTTAACTTCTGAGATCTGATGGGATCCCATGCCACAGTGTTACAGCTGCAGGCAGGAAACAGTAGTTACACACAAAAATGAAAACGTTAGTGTAGGAATAAAGAAATTAAAAAAGAGTTAAGATATAGGTAAAAACTACCAAATGACAGTTTTACCTTACCTATAATTATATCAAGCAATACTGCCAGCACTTTGGCTCATGCCTGTAATCTCAGCTGCTGGAGAGGTTGAGGCAGGGAAGTCTTGATTTTGAGACTGGAGGCAGCCAGTACAACTTAGTGACACTGTGTGTCAAAAAAATAAAAATAAAAATAAAAAGCCAAGGGAAGGGCTGGGGGAGAAGCTCAGTCACAGGGCAGTTGCCTAGTATGTGCAAGAACCTGGTCTCAACCCAAGTACTGAAAAAACTTAAAAAAAAAAAAAAACAACAAAATGACAACAATGAAAATAACAAAAACAACCCATATTAAACATTCTAATTAAAAGACACAAATTAGCAAAATAAATCCTAAAAAGTGATACAATCATATGATATCCTCAAGAAAAATAAGTGACATTTTAAATTAAATTTTATATTTTTAGATCATTTTCAATTTGTATGTAGTCATAAAAAACTCACACAGAGATTGTATGTAACTTTACCCATTTTGCCCAAATGACCACATCTTAAGAGTGCTATAGAACCATGCTGGCATCAAGTCATCGACAATGAGAAAACACAAGGAGCATTTCTATCTTGGCCTTTTTATACTTTCATTTTCATTCTGCTCAGTGTGATTTTCTAAAGGGTGTCTTTTGAGAATTTCCTCTTTGTCATAGATTATTTGGAAGACTGTAGTTGCATTTCCAAGTGTTAGAAGATTTGTCTACTCTTTGTTATTGAACCTGCTGTAATCAGAATATTACCTGAGAATTCAGTTATTTTAAGTTTATTGAGTTTTTGTTTTATGCCCCATGATATGGTATACTGTACTGTATGTTCTAAAGGAACTTGCAAATAGTATGTACTCTATTTTCATTGACCAAAAGATCTATAAATGTCAATAGGATATGGTTAGTTGGTGGTGCTCTTAAATTATTGTGCTTTCTTGTTGGTATTCTATGTAACATCTCTCAGTTAAGAAGGGATATTGAAGTCTTTGATTTCATCAGTTTTTTCTAAATAGAATAGCAGTTAATTTTTTTGCTGTAGACATATTTAGAGTTTTTGTATTTCCTTCATGGATGTATATACTTTTATCACTATTTAACTTTTCTCTTTATGCCTAATTTTTTTTTATTGTGAAGTCTGTTTGATCTAATAATGTGAGAGCAATTCATCAGTTTCTTTAGGAAGTTTTTATAATATATCTTTTATTATTCTATTTTACTTTAAAAATAATAATATCATTATATTTGAATATTCCTGTAGACAACATACCTTTAGGTCATTTTTTTAAAAAATTGATTCTATAATATCTTTATATTGATTCTGTACTTAGACTATTGTTAATGTATTTACTGATGTATTAGAACTTATATTTACCATTGTATTTATGTGTTTTTCTCTTTTTCATTTTTCTGGTTACAGTTTTTTACCTTTAGAGCATTTTCTGACCATTTTAAAGACAAATTTTGTGTTATTTATAGGTATTTTGAATACATCTTAATATATAATAGTATTTTCAACATATTTCTTAGTCATTTCCATAGAAATTATACTCTCTCTATATATTTATATGGGCTTGGATCTAGCTCAGTTAGTAGAGCGCTGTGCTGCAGTCTCTGAGGTCCTGAGTTCAATTCCCAGCATCACAAAAATGGGAGAAAGACCTGGCAATCCACTCCGAAAGCAATCCTGAAACTGTCAGCCATTGAAAACCCTATGAGGGTTGCTATGAGTTGGATACCGACTCGATGGCACCTAACAACAACAACAACATATTTATATACTTTATATATGTGAATATATGTATGTGTATATGTACATACATATGTACAATCACTTTCTAGTGAAGTCAACATTTTATTAGTTCAAGTTATGTGTCAAAGATTTATTTGAAATTTCTTTACCAATTTTTCTATTATTTACATTTTATAGTCTATATGGTATATATTTTATAATATAAATATAATGTACATATTTACAAATATAATTGCATGTTATATTTTATAAAATATTATGTGAAATATTTCATATTATTTTACAGAGAACATTAAAACTATTTTCTTCACATATATATAGTGAGAAATATACTAGACAGAATTATAACTTTTTGCTCTCATATTTAAACATAATTTAGAAAACTCAAGAATAGAAGTATTCATGAATATTTTTGTGTATTATTCTTGCCAGATTATTTTTTCTTCTTACTGTTCCAAGGTTCTCTCTATTATTATCTTCTTGTTTGTGTTGTCTTTAAGTCATTTATTTAGATTAGGTCTCCTGGTGATAAATTCACTTA
>VMDO01042076.1:0-10777 GCA_007922755.1 Pedetes capensis | reverse complement strand
CTGTTGTTACATATAACCTGGCACATGGCCAAAGTTTTCAGGCTTGGTAGGGGAACCACAAGGCAGGACCACAATATCTGTGGCCAACTACTACATGCTGCCTCTCAAGAGTATACAAATGGCAGGACCCTAAGATCTGTTAGCACTTTTAAACACTCCACAAATATCACATCTTGGGAAAGGAAAAAATGAGTGTGCTTCTATTACAGCCAATTTTTTGATAATCCACAGGGACTCCAGGAGCTGATTAAATTATATGCTGCCTCACTAATGGATATTTATCATGTAAGAGTGATGATGGCCTGCTGTTTGGTTTTGTCAGACAATACTAACCTGCATCTGTGTCTCTATGGGAATGAAGCTGTGTGATGTCAAAGAACAATACATAATATCTGTTTGTGTACTGTTGGCACCAAGCCTAATATCTGGCAGACAGAACACATGGTAGGAGGGTGGGTAGCTGAAGGGTCTGCAAAGAATTAATAAAGGGGGAAAGAGCTGCTCTGGATTACAATACGTTCAAATAGAAATGAAGATTAAGAGTATACACCTCAAACAAGTATATAAATAAATAAAAACCAATAAAACAAAAAAAGTATTCACATCTTGCTAATGCAGAACAACTTTTGCTGACCATCCTACAAGATGGACATTTAGCCACAGCATAGCAATTTCTAACGATGTGGAAGTAGCTACTTTCCATGGCAACCTACCACATAGGTGAGTGGCTCTGGTAAACACACTTCCTTATATACTAAATCACTGCACTTAAGGGCTTTCATTTCCTTTATCTATGTTCCATGCTACAATGCTGTAAGATCTCATAATTATGGTCCTACTACCCGCCTTGCAATTCATTCTAAAAACAAGAGAAAAAAATCTTCCAAAATCAGAAATTACTGGCTCATGTGGGCAGTTGTTGTTGTTGTTATTAGGTGCTGTCGAGTCAGTATCGACTCATAGCGACCCTCATAGGGTTTTCAATGGCAGACTGTTTCGGGATGTCCTTGGGAGTGGATTGCCAGGTCCTTCTCCCATTTTTGCGGTGCTGGGAATTGAACTCGAGACCTCAGAGACTACAGCACAGCGCTCTACCAACTGAGCTAAATCTAAATCCCTCATGTGGGCAGTAGGATATACAAAATCTACTTAGAACCCCATGGGAGAGCCATCATTTCTTCTCCAACCTTTGCCACTTACAAGTTACCTAAAATAACTTTGATAACCTGGGAGTACCTAGTGCATTTCAGTGTTGAGCCTGCCCACTATGGAGCTGGAGAACATACTAAGGCTATATGTTCTTGTTGTTGTTAGGTGCCCTCGAGTCGTGTCCAACTCATAGCACCCTCATAGGGTTTTCAATGGCTGAGTGCTTCAGGATTGCCTTGGGAGTGGATTGCCAGGCCCTTCTCCCATTTTTGCGGTGCTGGGAATTGAACTCAGAGCCCCAGAGACTGCAGCGCAGTGCTCTACCCACTGAGCTAAATCCCAGCCCCAGTGGCTATATAGATACAGTAAATTGCCTTGCTTTCAGGACAAAGAGGAACCTGGGTAACAAGCACCTCAGTTTCAAACAATTAAGTTAATGAAATATGCAGTGTACTGCAATACTTTAGAAACGTAATTCCCAGATTTCAAAGTGGCTAATTATAGGGAAGTGAGAACCCCATTTACGGGAATTCTTATGGTCTGCAATTTGTAGAACTACTTGACTTTTTAAGTTATGTATACTTTGAAAAAAAATAAGCATGAATAGAAGAGAAAGACTGTTCATTCTTATTGTTGTTATTGTTGTAGTATGGGAGGTGTTCAACCTTGAGGCCTCAGATATCTTAAGCAAGTGCTCTACCACTGACATCTCCAGCCCTTTTGTTTTGAGACAGTGTCTCACTAAATTATGCAGGCTGCCTGCCACTGACCTCAAACTCACAATCCTCTCTTCATGAGTCACTGGGATTATAGGCGTGTGTCACATCTGCCAGAGTGCCTGGTTCACTCTTTCTATAACTGAAATACTACTGAATTCTCTGGAAAATAGGCCATGGAACTCAAAAGCACATACCTTGCAAATTTGTGCTGACTCAACACAAGGACATTGCCTCGGATTTCTGCTACAATTTTGCTTTTATCCTCAGGACGACCATGCTCCAATACATGCTGGATTACATAATTTCCATATTGATCCTGTTTGAGAGGCAACAATAGAAATAAAATAACTGTAAAAACCAATTCTGTGACCAAGTCATTACATCTAATTAATACCAATTTTTCTTGTAGCACTATGATAGCTTATCTGAATACATGCAGGAATTTTTTTTAATGGACAGGTAATAACAATTTTTCCCTATCTTTACAAAACAGGAACCCATTATTACTGGACAATGGAATAGTTCTCTCTACATATTTATGCCTACAAGTCCTAGTTGGGTTCTTCATAAATTATGACATACAAAGTAGCAGTCCTACAATCATTTTAGAAGGGGAAGAAGGGGTGCCCTGGGAATAGACTTATTTTTCTCAAACAGAAAAGTATAGACAATTTGCTGCATCTTTCTATAATAGAAAAAAACTGGAAAGATTTACATTCAACAAAATAGGAAGGTCTGGTTAGTGAATGTCAAACAAAGTAGCAAAGCTAGAAAAAAGAAATCAACTAATACACTTAGTTCATTTGACAATGATGAGATTGAGACCCATATGGACTGAATGGTCTGGCTAGGGTGACATAATTAGTTCAGATAGTTCTGGAAGCCAGGTCTTCTGACTTCAAGGCTAGGGCCCTATCCATTGCCTAGATTCATGAAACACAAGCCAGGCTGCTATGAAATCATGCCCAAAAGACTCAATGGGCATTTAGGACACACTAATGTCTTCTGGAACAGATACCTATGCTGACAAAACACACAAGCGCTGGGCCTACAGGAGCCCCCCACCAGTCTTGCTGTTCCTCTTCTGGCAACTCCACTACCTGTACGAGTTGCTCTGTGTGCTGGTGAAGCTCCTCTAAAATAGGGAGGGTCTGGTCAGGGAGACAGTGCTCCAGGATTCTCTGAATCACTCGACAGCCATAAGGATGTGTGGACAAAGCAAATACCTGGGGCAGACAAACATAAAGAAGAAAGTGTAAAATGACACATGCCACTTTTAATCCTTCAATGACCTTTACGTACAACATCTCCTGATCTTCACTAAGGAATTTAATGGCATTTAAATTCTCTTTACAAAAAATAAGGGGTGTCTTGTGTGTTAACCCATTTCTTAATTATTTTAGGAATTCATATAGGTGCAGAAATTCAGAACTGAAAAGGATTTTCTTAAGCCTGGAAGGGAATAGAGAATCAGTCAAGGTCATGAAAAAACATTTAGATAGGAATTAAAACTGTCAATCAACAACCTCTCCAAAAGACACAGTTAAAAACAGGAAAAGGAGGACTGAGGATGTAGCTCAGTGGTAGAGGACTTGCCTCACATATTCAAGGTCTTAAAACCCAGTGTTACAGGGGTGGGGGTGGGGGCTGGGGTTAAGTCTTGAATGCTTTCACATAAACACATCAACTACACGCAAAGTTCTCAGCTTAACTGGGGTGTTTTGTTGGGTTTAGAGCAACAGGAAAGCAACAGGAAAGGTTTTACTTTTTCCATTGTGTTGTTTTTTGCATTGCTAGGGACGAACCTAGGGCCACTCACATGAAGAGCACTCTACCATTGAGCAACCACCCCACCCCACAGCCCACACATAGACTTTAGATCCAGAACACCCCATCCTGATTCTGCCCTTCCTTGCTGAATGACATGCTCTTCAGATCTATAATAATGAATAATGATAACAAGAACAGTAATAATAGCCAACACTTACTGAATGCTTACCTACCAAGTATCAGCAACTGCATTATTTGTTTTGTGCATGATTTTACATGTGGCTTTATGCTTACAACTGATACTTAATATATATGGTATGCTTCTGCTTGAGTTTAGTTTTTACAAAAAATGCTACTTCACTCAGCATTATATTTCCAATATTCTCTTTTAAAACTGTGGGTATTTCTAGGCAGGCATGGTGGCACAAAACTGTAATGCTAGCACTCAGGAGGTAGAGGATTACAAATCCCGGGCCAGCCTGGGCTATACAGTGAGCCTTTACCTTAAAATCAAAACAAAATGAGCTAGGCACAGTGGGGCATGCCTATAATCCCGACAACTCAGGAGACAGAGGCAGGAGGATCACAAATTTGAGACCAGAGGCAGTCTGCATAATTTAGTGAAACCCTGTCTCAAAAAGTAGAAAAATGGGCTGGGGGTGCAGCTTAGTAGTACAGTACTTGCAAAGCATGCAAGAACGAGACCCTGGGTTCAACCCCTAGTACCACAAAAAAATAAAATAATATAAAATAACATAGTAAAATAAATAAAAAACAAAAATTTAAAAAAAAAAAACACCTGTAGGTATTTCTGTAGTCTTATGGGAGTACAGGATGGTGTTTGCTGAGCATGACAATTTTTAAAATCCAGTCCCCAGCTCATGGGTATCTACACTGCTTAGTCTTTTCCCACTTAGGAAAATAATGCTGTTTTAAACATCTCTAAATAGGTTGTGCCTGCAACCGTACCACTGTGGCGTCCGATCCCATCAGATCTCGGAAGCTAAGCAGGGTTAGGCCTGGTTGGTACTTGGATGTGAGACCGCCTGGGAACACCAGCTGCTGGGAGACGGACCCGGCAGCCCACTCCCAAAAAACAATCAGCCACTGAAAACCCTATGAATAGCAGAGACGCACTACCAATAGAGCCTTGCTGTTGTGTGTAGGGTCACTATGAGTCAGACACCAACTCGACGGCACCTAACAATAGGTTATGGGGTATATATTGTATAGATGTTTTGTTGTTGTTGTCAGGTGCCGTCGAGTCGGTATCCGACTCATAGAGACCCTCATAGGGTTTTCAATGGCTGACTGTTTCGGGATTGCCTCGGAGTGGATTGCCAGGCCCTTCTCCCATTTTTGCGGTGCTGGGAATTGAACTCGGGTCCTCAGAGACTGTAGCGCAGTGCTCTACCAACTGAGCTAAATCCCAGTGCCATAGATGTTTTACCAGATACTAAAAAGCTGGACCAGAAGTGCTAGAACACAGAAAATAAAAATGCTGAAATCTGAAAGATGAGATACTCAAGTATTTTCCAAAATGGCTTTGCCAGTATGTACTCCTATCAGCACTCAGGAACTGAGGGTAGGAAGCAATTTATCATTTGGGCCTCCTCTTGCATTTGTCTTATTACTATAGAATTGATTTTTTCATTTGTCTACTGGCAATTTGTGATCCTTCTGCAAAATGTTAAGTCATGGGTCTATTTTTTTCATTATGCTGTGTTGCCCTCCACACACTCCCCAGAACTAAGAGAGGAACCCAGAGCCTCACACATGCCAGGCAAGTACTCTAACACTGAGCTGGACTCCAGCCCCTTTTTATATTTTATTTTGAGACAGGGTCCCAATAGGTTGCATAGGCTGCCTCTGGCCTCATCCCTGTGATCTTCCTGCCTCAGCCTTCCAAGTTGATGGGGTTACAGGTATGTGCCACAGGCCCCAGCTGTTCTGTTTACAGACATTCTTTATATATTCTACTTATTGATTCTTTGATAGTTTTCTCATGAAAATATTCTCTCCCTGGGCTGAGGGTATAGCTCAGCAGAACAGTGCTTGTCTACCATGTGCCAGGTCCTGGGTTCCATCTCTAGCACTGCAAAAGTCACATATATATGCATAAATAATTACTCTTTCCCATTCACTGGCTTGTTTTACTTTTAGTTGTGTATTTTGATGTTATTATCTGAATCTAAAATATCCTCCAGAGCTCATGTGTCTGAATGCTAGGTCTCGAGGTGGTGGTGCTACAGTGAGAGGCAGTGGAACTTTGGGAGGTGGGTCCTAGCTGGTAGAAGCAGGTCACCGGGGTGGGCCTTTGAAGGATTTACAGGTATGTGGGAGGCAGGTGATAGCTTTGGCAAGCTCTGTTTCCTGTTATGATACGAAGTCCTCTGCCACAAGCTCTTGCTCCTCCTCTGCTATGCCACCCCTCCACTATGAACTGAAATCCTCTAAACTGTGAACCAAATAATTCTTTCCTCTCATAAGGTATTTATGTTAGGTACTTCAGTCACAGTGGCAAAACAGCTGACACATTTGATAAATTTAAGATCTTAACTCTTAAAGTAGGGGCTGGATGGGTTTTAGCTCAGTTGGTTGAGTGCTGCTTTGCACTCTCTGAGGCCCTGGGTTCGATCTCCAGGACAGCAAAAATAGGAGAAGGACACGGCAATCCATTCCTGGAACAATCTCGAAACAATCAGCCATTGAAAACCTTAGGAGGGTTACTATGAGTAGGACCCAACTAGAAGGCACCTAACAACAATAACAATAATCTTAAAGTAAACAAATGTACCCTAATCCCATTAACTCAGAAACTCTCAATAATCCCCTGCGTTCTATTTGTAGTCTATTTAACCATTGTGGTAAATGAACAAACCCTCAAGTCTAAAGAACGCTAAATTATGTTTCAAACTAGGTGTAACAATATTCCCGTGATAATCTACACATGAAAATATCTTCTTGGTTTTTCCTGTTTCCCCATTTTTGAGAGGGGAAGGAAGAGGGACAGAGGGAAACATTGAGGCTGACACCAATACCAATTTCACATACCCAAACTTATGAAAATATTATTTTTTGGCAAAAGAAACTAACAACTATAACCAATTTAGAAGTAATTTGCAAACAAACAAACAAAAAACACCAAGGTATAAAAATGTAGTACTTTGCTTATGCGCTGGTGCTAAGAAACATTTTCAACATGTAGGTCAACAGAAGAAATCAGAAGTTATCATTGGTTACACAGCCATTTAATACTTTTTTTTTTTTTTTTTGGCGGCACTAGGGGTTGAACCCAGGGCCTCACACCTGCATGCTTTGCAAGTGCTGGACCACTGAGCTGCACCCCCAGCCCATTTTTTTTACTTTTTGAGACAGGGTCTCGCTAAATTACGCAGACTGCCTCTGGTCTCGAACTTGCGATCCTCCTGCCTCCGGCTCCTGAGCCACTGGGATTACAGGCGTGCGCCACCGCGCCCAGCGACCTTAATACAGTTCTAAGCAACTTGAACCACATCTCCTCCAAAAAATTTTGGGAGTACTTAGTAATCTGAAAGATATATTCACATATGACCAGCAAGATTACTTCTGCAAGTGACCTGAATTTTAAGAATACAAACCTTTAAGTATCAGGATGATAATTAACTAAGGAAAAAATTATTCTTCAAATATGAGATTTCCATCTTAACACCTATGATGACAGGATTTCACTTCAATGCAAGCAGACATGTGCATGAATTGATGGGCCAGACAAGTAAAGGAAGAGACTTGGTAACCCAGCCAGATGTTCGAATCCACTGTACATTAACTGCATTTTACTGCAGTCTAAGACACTATTACATAAAGCAGACTGAAAATGTAACATAATCCTATGCTATGCTCTGCTCATGATGGAGACACCCATAAATTTGTTTCTTTCATTTTGTTCCTAAACCACTTACCTGTCCCTTAAATGCATCGATGATAAACTGCAAAGACTGGGGCTGCACACATTCAATGCATTTCTGAACCACGTGATTGCCATTCTGATCTTTCACACACTTCAGGACATGGCCATCTAGTTCCCGAACCATTTCATTCTATTGGAGACAAGGAAAGAAAGTATCACCAGAATCACAGCCAGCAAACATCTGGACAGTCCACACTCTCCTTACTAAGCATCGAAGCACTGAATGGATACGTGACACTGAAAGTGGAACAACTCAACTGTGGCAATACAACAACGTGGCAAAGTTCTTCCATGTATTAGCAAGTATACTGTGCAATAAAGTTTAACAGTAGTACCCAGTACTCCAAAAAATCTCTAACTTGGAAAAGACCTCTTAAGAGTTTTAAAAAGCATAGACATAAGCCAGGCCTAGTTGCATAAGGCTACACTTCGAGCATCTGCTAGGCTCAGGCAGGAGGATCCTGAGTTTGAAGACAGCCTGGGCTAAATGGCGAGTTCAAGGCCAGTTTAGACTACCTTAACAGATCCTGGCTTGCAAAATCAAAAACAAACAAAAATACACATCCCAAAATAGAAAGGAGACTATATGAAGTACACTACATTAAAGAATTTTACATATAGTTTTGTGTTGTTATTCTGATAACTCTGTAAGGTTATATTATTAATGATAACAGTTAATCTAGAGTTTACTCCAGGATGGCACACCTCCAGGAGCTTAGCACATTTTAACTAACAAAATCCCCCAAATACATCATGCACCAGGCACTGTGACAGATGAAGGACCCAAGTGCATACGCATTCAAAAACTCATTCAAAATCCAGACCTCGACAGCCAAGATTCAAACCCAAGCAATCCGGCTCCAGTGTGTGGTACCACTGTTTGTTGGCAAACCAACTGTCAATTTTGTCATCTCCCACACAGTCCTTCCACCTATACATTATGAATAAACTGAGACCGAGAGGGATCGAATCATGTATTTGAAACTAAAGACAGAGCCAGGCACGATGGTGTATGCCTGTGTTCCTAGCAACTGAGGAAGGCTGGGGTAGATCATCTGAGCCTAGGAGTTCAAGGCCAGCCTGGGAAAATATGGCAAGACCATGTACTGGGGGGTGAGGGGACACGGCACGCGTGGAGGCATTTTAGAAAGACAGACACACACCCCTATAGATAGAATGCAACAGAATCAAAATTTTAGCTCATGCTGTGAATCCAACATCCATGATTTTTCTGCCAGGCTACTACAACTGCAAAGTCAGCAGTAATGGTTTTGTCATAATGGAAAGTGTCCAAACTCAGAAAGTACATGCAATAGCCAGGCACTGAGTATGAGAGTGTGTATGCATCTCTGTGTGGGTAGGGTCTGGGTAAAGGTCACAAAGGTACAGAAAGAAACAATAACGTTTTGATTGGAGCACTTCCCCAAAACTCACTGCCTCAAGTCTCGTGTACTGAAGTTAAAAGTCGGTACATGGCTGTACCCTGGTACTTGCTGCCTAAGTTCCTTCCTATCTCCATATATTAGCTCCTCTGTAGTCAGTCTGTATTTCTCTTAGAGTATTATAGCCACTTTGAGGTGCTGAGTATGGCAAGCGTGGCACACAACCATAGTCCCTATGACTCTAGAGGTTGAGGGAGGAGGATCCAGAGTTTGAGGCCAGAGGCAGCCTGTGCAATTTAACGAGACCCTGTCTCAAAATAAAAGATAAAAAAGTGGTTAGGGGTGCAGCTCACTGGTGGAGTGCTTGCCTAACATGTGTGAGGCCCTGAGTTCAACCCTCCAGGACCTCAAGCAAAACATAAATAATTAATTAAATTTAAAAAGGATCTTGAGTATAACAAAGCAAATGACAAAGCAACTAAGATATTATCTAAATAATGAAATTCAAGACTACAATGGTAAGGTTTAAAGGAAAGTTTACTAATCAAATGCCAGAAAGAAAGGAAAGCAACTAGTCAAAGGCCAGAAGAGAATAATTAACTCTGGAAATGTAATTGTAAGAACGGTATGAAATGACAAAGGTTAAGGTATAAACAAAAAGGGAAGATGGCTTCCCTGAATATTCTCTTGATCCAAAAAGAAGTAAAAGTTCTGTTGTAGGTAAGTTAATTGCACCTAAAATAATAAACTTGTTTGTAGAAAACAGCACATCATCCAGAGTAGGAATAGTAGTTCAAACTCAGAACAAGACATCAATCACAGAGAAATACAACCAGAAAAAAGTCATAAAGAAATATAAGATAGAAGCAGGACAATGGTTCAGGAATTAAGGGCCAAAGGCAGCATGCACAACTTGATGAGAACCTGTCTCAAGAGAACAAATAAAAAGTGGGCGGGGGGGGGGGCATCCCAGTGGTAGAACACTTGTAAAGTATGTGCAACCCAAGTACCACCCAAAAAAAAAACTAAATAAATAAAAATTAAAAATATAAAAAAGAAATAAAAGACAGAAAAGAACAACAGCTTGGGGTGAGCAGATGGGAAAAGAAACAAAACAACAAAAACCTCCAAATCTTCTACGATGTAACCATCCAATTACAAAACAGAAAATAGTAAAATTTGAGAAGTTGGAGATACCACATTTGCCACATTCAGGGGAGAAGACAAAGAGGGAAACATGACAGTGTCACACTTCTTGTTTCTTTCAGCAAGTGGGCACTACTGTTAAAGATGAAGAAACTTCCATGTTCAAAAGAAATAAGAAAATGAAAGAGGAACGATTCAGCTATTCAGATTGTAGGAAAATTAAAATCAATAATGATCTGAACATTACAAGAAAACTACAAATAGCCTCTTATCTGTTTGTAATTACAGAGAGCCCTTTCTTATCTGAACTCCAGTTATGCTGTGGGTCTTCAACTTTCCTCCTGTCTTCCCAGCTTCTTCACACACTTACTTGAGTTATGAAACTCAACTCGAAGGGCTCTGGGTTCCCCCAGCTTTCAACTGCCACAGTCAGAACCACTGACTGGTGGTTTCATGGGCTTCGCAACTGGAGGTGATGGGGTCTTGTCTGGCTCAGAACTTGAGTCCATAACAAAGATTCTCATTACCGAACTTTGTTCTCAGTGAGGGCAAGTGGGTCATCACTGCCAGACAATGGCAACACCTCCACTCAGATTGGCAGAGGGAGCTCAGAGCCCAACAGCTGAGGGTTCATGTCAGAGGAACTCTGAGGCTCAGGGTAT
>VMDO01042075.1:0-10774 GCA_007922755.1 Pedetes capensis | reverse complement strand
TTGCTGGTGTGGCCCAGAATGATTTTTGATAATGAAAGACTGTGTTTAAATAAGGCTGTCTGTCCTCCATTCTCTGCCTGAGCAAGAGGGACCCATTGCTAGTCACCCGCTCGCCTTCAGCCCTGACAGCTTCAGGGTGACCAACAGGGGCTACCAGGTAGAAGGGCTGCTTCCAGCTGGCCTGGCTGCCCAGGTGTTGCCACCTCTGTGTATTCGCATACGTCAGGGGGCACCTGCCCCTTTTCCTTGCGTGAGAAGCCTATGTATCTATAAATAAGGAAATAATATAAACAACCAAGCAGAAGAATTAACGGCTGTGTTACAGATGGCAGGAAAAACCTTTCTGTCTATCTGACTATTCCCTTAAGAACATGCTTTTCTCACCCCAGAGATGCTAGCACACAAAAGTGGTTCAATACTGGCATCCTGTGGCCAAAGAAATTCATCCAGTCTCTGAACATCTCCCATCCTCCGGTTCTGAACATTCCCTGGCTGTCTATACCAAGCAGCCTTTCCCCATTTTCTGAATGATATTTGGTTATCTCTCATTTTCCATGGCAACAGCCCACAGTATATGTATTTTGATGGTATATCATTTTCCCAGGGCCAAGGTAAGGATTTACATAAAGTAGGGCAAAAACCAAACAAACAAATAAATCTGATCACATAAAAAACTAGAGAATTTTACCAAGCAAAACAACGTAATATTAAATTACTGAACAACTGCTCCAAGCAAAGGCTCCCTTGGCCTCCAAGTTCACAGGGAGTTTCTTTTGAACAGAAAGTACACATTTGGGGGAAGGGTCGGGCGGTGGTTTAGGACTCTATTGTTTTGTGTGTCTGTGTGTATTTTGTTTTGGCCAAAGGCTAAGAAAATACTTGCTATTGCAGCAATAAATATCATGAATTTTCTTTATTTTACTACAAGAATGCTGCCTAAGAGGAAAATCAAACAAAATTACAGGGGATTGTTGCTTTCTGCTGCTCTCTTTCAAGGCGGCTATAAAGATAAAGAGTTACAATGATCACGGTTTAAGAAGCAGAATCACTGTGCTCCCTGGTAAGACTTAATGGCATTTTTGAGAACCAAATAACTATTCTGGGACTACTCCATTGCAGTTAGTTTCACAAATGGCCAACACTACATTCAGAGGCCTTGGAGATGCTCAAAACATCATTACAGATGGAAAAAATATGAGAAAAAACATCACAAACAAAAAACACCTCCAAAACCACATGAGCATCAGCACGGAAAGACAGCGAAGGATCGAGCACGAAAATTGTTTGTGGATATGAAGTGACAAAGAAATAAATGGTACAGAACACACTGATGTGGAAAAGGAAAGAACTTTTTGAGTCAGCTAACTACAAAAAGGAAGAACAAAATATCTATAGGTGGGTTGCTATTGTTAAGTGTCATTGAGTCAGATCCGACACATGGCAAACCTATGTACAACAGAATGAAACACTCCCCCACACTGTGCCCTGCCCAGCACCAAGTCTGTGTTTCTCTGCTATTCATAGGATTTTCCATGGCTGATTGTTTTGAGAGTGGGCTGCCAGGTCCTTCTCCCAGCAGCCAGTATTTCCAGGCTGTCTTCCATCCAAGGACTAACGAGCCCAGCCCTGCTTAGCTTCCAAGATCTGATGAGATTTGATGTAAGGGTGGTACAGCTGTACGCACGGGTGGGTGTGAAAATAAATTTGCTCTTTTATCACTCTCCCTCTCAAGGGCTACCAGCTGACTTCCTAGATACTCTTGGTTTTCCATGGCGGCCAGGTGTTTTAACTGTCTAGACATGGATCTCATAGTGATGAGCGTTCATCTGCCCTGAACATGAGCAGTGAGCCCAGCCATCCTAAACAAGAATATTGTCTAACAAGACTTTCCCCCTTACATAATAGGCTCTATATAGTTAGTGTTTACAGTAGAGAAAACCTAACTAAAAATATTCTACAGGAAACAAGAATGATTTAACAAGAGCATCAGATTAACTACTCCGTTAAAATATCAGTGTGTCTATGTTAGCCTTAAAAAAACTAACCTGCATAATAACATTTCTTTGGAGAACAGTGTTGCCTTGCTAAAATGTAAAATCCAGGTAGAAATAGTAGTATAATGTCTAAAGATACCAAATGTCAATTAAAAGCTCCTCAAGAGTAGTAGCAAAACTGCTTTAAATTAAATAGGTTTGTGTAACACATTAGATACATATATGTATATATATGGGCTGGGATTTAGCTCAGTGGGTAGAGCACTGCACTGCAGTCTCTGAGGCCCTGAGTTCAATTCCCAGCACCGCAAAAATGGGAGAAGGGCCTGGCAATCTACTCCCAAAGCAATCCCGAAGCACTCAGCCATTGAAAACCCTATGAGGGTCACTATGAGTCAGATGCCGACTTGACGGCACCTAACAACAACAATAACAACATGTATATATATATATATACATATATACACATATGTATGATTTTCTTTTTCTTTTTTTATTAATACCCATATTGCTTATTAATAATTTTATCAGAAATCTCCCCACATTTTTTTTCAAGAAGTGGGCAGCTGAACCCACGGTCTCGTACATACTTTGCAAGTGCTCTACCATGGAGCTGTGTCCTCAGCCCCTTTTTTATGTTATCTTAAGACCAGAGTGTCATTAAGTTCCCCAGGTTGAATCTGCCCTCAAACTTGTGATCCCTCTGCCTCTGCCACCTGAGTTGCTAGGATTACAGGCTATGCCATGGCTTTTGGCCTCCCTGGCCTTTTAACTGGGAATTTATAAACTGATTAAGGTAAACTAAGTAAATTAAAAGAAAATACAAAACAAAGGGAAAGTTGTATTCTAAATTTACCAAACTCACTGGAAGAACATATCTGTTCTTCTGTCTGTATTTTATTTCCCCAATGCCCATCTTGGGGGCTGGGGTTTAGCTCAGTTGGTAGAGTGTTGTTCTGTGCACTCTGAGGTCTTGGGTTTGATCCCCCGCACTGCAAAACATGGGAGAAGGATCTGGCAGCCAGTTCACGAAGTAATCAGCCACTGAAAACCCTAAGAATAGCAGAGATGCACTGACATGGGCCCAAGCATACCACAGCATCGGGGAGTGTTTCGTTCTGTTGTATGTAGGGTTGTTGTGAATCGGACCTGGATCAATGGCACCTAGCAACAATGCCCATCTTGCTATTCTACTGGGCACCCAATTTAGAAAGACCATCCGTGTTATGGCTTGGATATAAAGTGTCTCTAAAGGGTCGTGTGTTGAAGGCGTGGTGCCTGGCTAGGGGTGTTATGGAGAGAGGACTGGATAGCTGGGTGTTAACTCAGATGGACTAACCCATTGGTGAATTTGAGTTTGTAGCTGTATGGGATGCCAGGAAGTGGGATGTTGTTGGAGGAAATAGGCCAGTGGGGGCATGGTGTTGAGGGGTAAATCATGACCCTGGTTCCCTCCTTCATGGCCCTGTCTGCTTCCTGGCTGCCATGAGGTCAGCAGCTTTGCTCCATCACTTGCTCCCTGCCTTGGGGCTCCACCACATCACCCTTGGCCCAAAAGCAATACAGCCAGTTGACAAAGGACTAGAACCTCCGAAACCATGAGCCAGGGTAAATCCTTCCTCCTTTACGATGCTTTCAACAGTTATTTTGGCAAGGTAAGAAAAATATAACATCATAGATTCTGAAGTCCAGCAGATGTGGGTTCAAGTCTGAGCTCTATGGTTAATAATCTCCACACTCAAAAATAAATTGTCCTGCTGGGCCTCATGGCTCATGCCTGTAACCCAGCATCTTGGAAGGCTGAGGCAGGAGGATAGCAAATCTGAAGCCAGAGGCAGCCTGCATGACTTAATGAGACCCTGTCTCAAAATAAAAAATAAAAGGAGTTGGGGATACAACTTGGTGGTGGAGAATTTGGCTAGTGTGTACAAGGCCCTGGGTTCAACCGCTAAATACCACAACTGTGATATCACCATCATCATCATCATCACCATCAACAACAATAAAACAAATAAGTTCTTTATCTCCTTGCATGCTGGTTTCCTCGTCTGGGTGGAAATAACCCCCCTCATACCTGGATCACATTGAGCACTGGCTGTGATGATGCAGAGAAAGGAGCTCAGGTGACCCCCTGACAGCTGGATTGGAGTCCCACAGAGGGAGTTCTGCAGAACGCACTGTTTTCTCCTCCTCCACCATAACTGGTCACCAAGTTCTACTTGGTTCTCCTCCTGGGGTATTAACCTTCCACTCTCTTGTAGACCCTGATGAGCAGCTTCTCCTCAGTAGTACTCATGGGTATCGCAGAAACCATCAACCTCAATTCTCTGTCGTCAGCCTCAGCCCTCTCTAACCCACTCCCTCGGGGTCCAGGATAACTTTTCTAAAATACAAAACTGCCTGAGTTTGACCTCCAGCTCGTACATTCCACATCTGTGTGATTTGGAACAAGGGATGTGACTTCTCCTATGCCATAACTCCAAATCAGTAAAATAGGGGTAATGATTCTCCTACCTTATAAGGTTCTTACAAAGTTAAAATAATGGTGCACATGTGCAAACATAGAAATAACACAATAAATGAGAACTGTTAGTTTTTTTCTTCGCTGCCTTTGCTATTATTATGACCTTCTGTGACTCAGTATTCCCATCAGGGTTGTATTAGAATCACGACATTTAAGACATTTGAAGGCTTTCACCCAAGTCTCCAACAAATCTCATGTCACTTGTCAAGTTGTACGTCATGATATGGAGTTGCTAAACTGCATTTAACCCAGAAGAAAAATAATTAGGTTACTAAGGGATTTAAAAGAGCAATTAAATCATGTAAAGAAGTGCTGAAAAAGTCTTTCTAAGAAAGGCATTTTCCTAGGAAGTGATTATAGCAGCCCAAACTAAACACCCTGAAAAGATTCAATAGTTTTACCCGAAGGGTCCTTCCTACCTTTTCTTCTCTCAGTCCCAATTAAAATGTAATAATGTACTACAACTAGCAACTATGCATCCTCCATCTTTAAATTTTAAGCTATGTGTCTTAGGAATGAACACCTCTATGAGTTTTCTGGGCTGGGATTTAGCTCAGTTGGTAAAGTGCTGCGCTGCAGTCTCTGAGGTTCCGAGTTCAATTCCCAGCACCACAACAATGGGAGAAGGACCTGGCAATCCACTCCCAAGGCAATCCCGAAACAATCAGCCATTGAAAACCCTATGAGGGTTGCTATGAGTCGGACTCGACTCGATGGCACCTAACAACAACAACAATGAGTTTTCTACCACACAGTCTCTCACAAGGTTCTAAATACTTCAGAGTCTTACCTGATGTTCTTCGGAACCATGTGGGTTTCTTGTCCCATATAATAAAGAGATAGTATGCCGGGACCCCAGTCAGAGTAATGACGAAGCCAATCCCAGTACTAAAGGGGTCTGAGTAAAGGGAAAGGACGACCATGAAGAGGCAGGTGAAGGAGAACAAGGCTGGGATGAACAAAGGCACCTGGAAGACAGCACAGAAAAACATCGAGACTCAGAGTGTGGGTTCAAGGTGAGTGCACCTGCCATGTGCTCTGCCTTCATAATACCCCGCAGCCGTCTGACCAGGTGACAAGGGACCAACCTACTGCACAGCAAAATCTCTTTCCTGGGGCACAGAGAATGGATGAAACATACTGCCTTAAATCTAATTTGATTTAACTCATTTTTAAGTCTTTGGATAGAACAGAATCTAAAACCAGAAAGAGGCTGGTTTAGAGATGACCTATTCAAATTATTTTAATAGTGAAGTGCCCCTATGATTTACGGGGTTGTTTTTTGTTTTGTTTTGTTTTGTTTTTTTTCATTTTAAAGGATCGGTTCCTTGATAATTATGATTAGAATCCACTTGAATGTGGAGTCAAGAGCACCAGAGGCTTGTTACATCTTCAAGCCTTTCAGTGCATATTGATTTTCTGTTGAGATTCACAATAAGAACTGACAGGAATAAAACAGGCCAACTCCTATTCAACCACTAATAAAGATGCTGCCAGCATTAGGCTATGAATATAATTAGAAACAAAATTCTGACAACATGAATGACAACATTATCCGTGCTAGTTCTTAAAAGCAGATAAACAGGGAGGTCAAATCAATCCATGAACAGTCAAGGCTGAAGGAGAGGACAAGCCTTCCCCAAAGGAAACACTAGTTCTGGCAAATGGTCATTCTATTAAGTGGTAAATTCCTTCTGTGAGCATTTTACATTTCTTTTCCTTGTAGAGCATATAATGCAGAGTAAGAACAATATAACAAGTCATAACATCTAAGTACTTTCAGTGCCTACTTTGGAAAGCAGCATCCTTCTCAGAGTTTTAATTAATAAAGTATCTGCCTCACTCTTTCGCGACACAGCTGTTCAAAACCACTCACCATGAAGATAGATGGAAGTATCCCACCCTTTGAACATATCAGATCATTGGACCCGCTCATGAAAAATCTCCATAACAAGCATCCATTAATACTACCTTCTTTTGGAACTATGCCAAAGCTTAGTATATTGCTTGAAAAAATTGACCTATTTTTCTTAAGTTAAAGCCAATACAAAGGCACCACCTGCAAGAGCTAACTACCTTATTCCACAAGACCCTGCCCCCACCCAACCTTCCCATCATCAAGTTATGATAAAGGGAGGACTAGGGATTAGGAGAAAGATTTATGTAAACCCACCAGGAGTGCTGAGGTTACCTTGAAAGGACGATGCATGTCTGGGCGTTTGTATCGAAGATAAATCAGCCCAGCAACTGCCAGCCCAATAAAAAGCCACCTGGCAAAACTGAGGAAATTCAAGAGACTGTAGAGGTCTCCAGAGAAGAGCATTATCATTGTCAAAGGGTGCTGGGGAGGAAGAGAAGAAAAACCAAGCTCAGTGAATTAAATGAGACCACCGGTGACAAAAAATATAGCATTACTACACATTATTTTTAGCCTTTTCAAATGATTATTTATACTGATAAATTATCATTAGGATCAAAGTGTATATTCAAGTAACTTCTTTTCCATATCCTGCTCTTAGAATCCCTTCCCATTAGCAAGAGTAGGAAAGTGACATTATCATGACTCTTTATTCCAGTAGAATTCTACATGGATATGCTGGTTTGTGGCTAGTTTCTTTTGCATTTGAGAGAAGACAATGTGCTTTTAAAGAATAAGGACTGGTGATGATTAGTAAATCATCAGTGCACAACCAATTGGAAAATCCAAAGAAAGCTCTGCGAATCCTTTCTGATGAGCTCTTGGCTACCCACACGCATGAAATACAGCCCCTTTTAGGTGAATCTGTTGGATCTTGAAGGCAAAATGGGGACATTTTCTTTCTCTACATTTTCTGTTCCTCACATGCTTGCCATGTGCGACCCTCAAGACCGCGCAAAGAATGAAGCCCAGGGAACATCATAGCAAGTCTCTGCAGCTGCACATGCCAAGGACAGTGTGGCTGATAGCAGAGGCTTAAATGAAAGCCCTCTTCACAAAATAATACATTCTGTTCCCATAAGTGACGTTCACTTCCAGATTCTGCACAGAGCATCTGCGTACTTTAAAAGGAAATTTCAAGGAAACATTCTGAAACAAATTAAATGCATGAAGGGAAAGAGTGTTCAGTGCATTCTATTGTGCGCCTGACAGCAGATTCCAGTTGAGAAAAATGTTACAAAATCGGAGTCAAAAATGACTATAGCATTGCCAATGGGTATTTGAGGACTTTTACACCTCTTATTAGTCTTTTGTACCCCATATTTCACAAAACTCATCTCTGTATGGGGATTTCTACAAATTAAATTTGCATGCTGGGACTCTTGTTCCTTTCCCATAGTATTGCTCTCAAATGTCTCACTTTTAATCAGAGAATCACGGCACTATTCAGGATTCCATCAAGTTTTGAATAATTTTGTGCACATTTCATTATAAGGGACCCATGATGAGACATGGGTATTTTGGGATGTGGCTTTTAGCTGTGCTTTCAGTAAGCAGCTGGGACTTTTTATTCTCTATCCTTTTTTTAAGGCTTTCTGTCAATGAGAGGAGCCACACTAAGTATATGCTTTCAATCTTACAAGTTTCTACAAAGGTGAAACAGAAACGATATGGTTAATGCCCTGAAGCATCAAATATGCATCGGAAACGCTGAGTAAAGAGAAGGGACAGAAAGTGTCTTGCTTCTCAGACTCCACCATGACATACACACAGCCAATTCAGCAACCAGCGAGAAAGTAAAGCACTATTTATCTCAAGTCTGGTATGAATTCCTCTTTGCTAACCTGTTATTCGAGGTTCTATCTAGACATAGTTGTTAATATGCATTACCAAAACAATAACAGCTGGCAGAGGAGTGTGCTTGCGGACATGAATCATGGAGAGGATTTCTGGAAGGTGACCCTCTCGAGATGCAACATAGAACAACCTGCCGGGGGAAAAAAATATGCATGCAGTTGACTGTAGAATTGATTGTTTCAAAGGGGGAAAAACTAGAAATCCTAAGAAAATGTGCTATTTCTCATACCAAATGGTTTGGCATCTCTTAGCTGATTACTTGGGTTACGCTTTGTTTTCCTTTACATCACAAGAGGTCTGAATTTAAGATTTGCAAAATCTCTTAAAATATATTTTTCTTTGAGGAATAACAACAGCACTATCTGACTTAGAAGACTGCTTCCTCCATGGAAACAGCTAGTGGTAAACTTAGTTGTAGATTCCTAGTTTCACGTGTGTGCTGTCATGCCAACACAACAAATGCACGCGCGGACACACACACATACCCACACCTATGGGTTTATCTGCCTGGGTTTCAGTCTTATCATATGGAAACAAAGAGACTTTTGCATCAGACTAAACGAAAGAGCTACAGATGATGGGGTGGTGACTTCTGAGGCCTCTTACTTTTCTTCATGGCACCTTTAGGAAAACAAAAGATTTTATCACCGAAAATCAAATGCTATTGTTCGGATAGATGTATTATAAAAAACACCACCTGGCCATCTTCAGAGCAGGCCATGTATAGACAACCAGTGCCCTCTAATGGGCAGAACTGAGCATGTTGTTGGTACTTGCATTCACTCCACACGTGCATGTCCCTTTAAAAACAACAGGTTTGGACGCACTCTTGCTTTTCTTTCTAAAATTATCCTTATCACGTCCAATCTCAAAGGCAGAAACGTGTTTCTGGAACTCCATGAACTCACTCACCTGGAGACAGCAAACACACCACCGTTCATGGAGCCAAAGCAGGAGAGGGCAACAAAGACTGGAACAGCTAACGAGAAATTGCCCAGCAGCCGCTCAGAAAAGGTCTAGAGAAAGAAAGAAGCAAAGTAATGCTTGTCCAGAAAGTGGAATAAAATGAAACCACTTAGGCCAAACTTGCTCTGTTTCTGTTAGCCTGGTTATATGGGTTTGTTTTACAATCCTTTTTGGTGAGAGTCAGACTGACTCTGTAGATAATAATCAGAAGTAGGTACGTGGCATTGCTTCTTGCAAAAGGATGGGCAAAGGGTTAAACAAGCACCTTCTCTCTTC
This sequence comes from Pedetes capensis, assembly GCA_007922755.1. NCBI lineage: Eukaryota > Metazoa > Chordata > Mammalia > Rodentia > Pedetidae > Pedetes > Pedetes capensis. The sequence continues at coordinate 1,239 of VMDO01042075.1, read as the reverse complement.
CTTCAAAAAGCAATGATCCAGTTATTGAAACTATCAGCTGGGTGCAGTAGCGCATGCCTGTAATCCCAGCAATTCCGGAGTCAGAAGCAGGAGGACCTCAAGTTGGAGGACAGAGGCAGCCTGCACAACATTGCAAGTCCCTAACCCAAGACAAAATAACTTAAAAAAAAAAAAAAGAGGCTGTCAGTGCAGCTCAGTGGTAGAGAGCTTGCAAAATATGCACAAGGCCCTGGTGTCACCCTCTCAGTACCACAGCAATGAAAAAAACAAAAAGAAAAGAAAGTTTATCAACTATGGTGTATACTGTCTCTGACTGATACATAGAAGAAGTTCTAGTTAGAAGAGATATCCAATACATTAAGCAGAAAACAAAGTGCAGAATACTATACATAATAGGGTCCCATTTATACAGAGTAATATGCAGTGTTCAATAAATTTCATTTTTAAAATATTTAAAAAACAGTCTTATTACCACAAGAATCCTTCATTTTGCCCTTTTACAAGCTCCTTCCTCCAATGCTACCCTCTGAGAATCAGTACTCTGTTCTCTACCTCTACAGTTTTGTATTTTGGTAACATTATATATCACAGCACCTACATATATGGAATATCATATTGTACTCTAAATATACACAACTATTATGTGTCAATGAAAAATAAAATAAAACTTAAAAAGATAAAATAAGTTCTATTTTTGGAGACAGAAATCCTTCTCTTTAGCCTAGACAACCACATTTTTATGGTCAAGTATAGATATACATTGAGAAGTAATGTTTATTTCATACACCAATCACCATACACCACATTGCTAAAGGAACAATAAAAACAACAGATGAATTGATCATTCATATCATATATATGAGCAGCTCTGCAAAGTCTTTGTCCCAGAAAAATCACCCTGGCTGAACCTGTTTACAAAGTCACTCCCTTCCCCTCAGGTGTCTGTCACTTCCTCCTGGCATCGCCTACAAAAAAAGCTAGAGCACAAATAAAAGTCCAACAAGTCATAGTAAATATAAAAGAGAAACAAAATTCTGAAATTTCCTTGTATGTCATCACATGCGTGGCACTGCAGATTTCCATGAAGGATACACTTCCCCAAAAAAATATGTGGGAATTTTTTGTTTTCCTTGATGCAATGGGTGCTATGTAATTAATGGATCACATTGTGCCCCCAAATAAGTGCTGCCCTTTGTCTAGAAAGAAGAAGTGACTGACCTGATGTCAATAAGCTTTGTA
>VMDO01042074.1:0-10780 GCA_007922755.1 Pedetes capensis | reverse complement strand
AAATAATGGTCTATCTGTTTGGATAAATAGTTGTAAAACCACTACTTAAGAAAATCCTTAACTTACTTGAAATCACTTCCTATAAGAGACTGTGCAGTGTATTTGTATTATAGGCTCTAGACTTGAGGAATTTTCACTAATGTATTTTTTATTTTTTTTAATTTTCCTGAGAAATGTAGAGTTGATCAGTGAAAAAAATACAAACGTCTGGAAGCCCTTTCTAAACTCATGGACTTTAGAGGTTCAAATAAACAAAAATATAATTGAAATCACACATTTGTAGCATGCCCAATAAATAGGTATCATGCAGTAAGACACAGCTACTTTCTGTGATGGTGGTGTTAGGTGCCTTAGAGTCATGTCTGACACAGAGCAATATTTTCATGTATTTTGTACTATTACAAAGTACCATCATTCTGTTCTCATGCCTCCATAAAAATCTATGCTTTTCAAGGAGGAGTAACTCTATGAAGGACCTTCTTGTCCTAAATCAAGGATGCTTTTGAAGATCATGGGTATCATTTTACTTGGAGTTTTTGCCATTTATCAACATTCTTTATGATGTTTTTCCATTTCTGTATTCTCTAATGACCATTATCAAAAGGTCAGAGAAATGGTAATAAATTGTACATATCTAACAATGCAATTAGGAGAAATAAAATTATGTATGAAGGCAACAAAATGAATACTTGTCATTTGTGATACTGTTTATGATGGTTTTACAGTATGTTTCAAATCTTTTGGACTTTTTCCCTTTGAAAGTTAGTCTAATCTCTTTTCTCATGCTTATGGGAATCTTAATCTTTACTTCTTGCTGTTTTTAATGCCCAATGATTTGAGATTTTCAAGATTAAATAATAAGCAAGTGTTATTGTATGCCATTATGCTCAGAGTGGTTTTGTTTCTTTTTAATACTTTAATAGATAATCAGATTCACTGTTAATTAGATATAAAATTCATGGTAAAGATAAAATGCTAAGGGAAATAAGCAAGTGTAAAAAATGAACACTGTGTCTGCTTCACTTATAAGTACCAAGAGTAGTCAAATTTATAGAAACAAAATGTAGATTGGTGGTTTCTAGGGAGTGAGAGAGGAAGGATAAAATATGGAGCACTTTTTCAGTGGGTAAAGATCTTCAGTTTTGTAAGATGATAATGTTCTAGAGATTGGTCTTATAACATTGTGAAAAAACTATGTGTACATACATTACTGGATATGTACTATGTGTATTTTACCACAATTAACAATAGTTTAAGGAGAGAGTTTTGATGTTATTTAATCTAAGAGTATAATACTATTTAAGTGCCGAAATAAGAATTCCCTGCTAAATCCTGATGGATTTAATGTTAGAAATCGACATTAAGCAAGATAAAACTGGCTATAGAGACTTAACATGATAGAACTGGAAGAAAATCTAGAGATTGGACCCCCATTTGATATATTTAAAAAATACAGAATGAGTTTAAGAACCTATTAGAAAATAAGTCTGACTCCACAATCCATGTTTATTTCCAGTAAATATTAGCAGGGCACACATCCATTGATATATTTCAAAAATAGTTTTTATTGACAAGTATAAACTAGTGATTATTATTCAGAACAGTAAAATCCCAAAAGACAAATTTTTCTATTGTTTATGTCAGTGAGTCTATGAAACTGTTTGCTTTGAATCATATTCTGCTGTTACTTTCCCCCATGATAGAGCAAAGCAACCAGATCATATTTCAGCAGCACCACCGTGGAAGGAATGAAAAGTATACCTTGAAGTTATTGACATGGATGTCTCTTTCCTCACTCTATTGGAATCATTCCACCTGCTGCTGACTCTAGTGAAATGAAATCTTCAGTTCCAGGCTTTGCTGATTCTCTTAACAAAATAGTGCTATAAGACAAATTGGAAACAGCAATGAGATTCTCAGACCCTGTGGTTACAACTGGATTTATCAGTGTGAGGCACTCAAACTAACAGTTACTCTTTCTTTTACTCATTAGCAGAAGAGTATAAGCATGGCTGTACCATGAAAAACTACAAATAAAATTGGCCATTCTAATAGATATTGATGTAATAACTATCTCAGAGTGTTTTGACTGTCATAAGGTAACTCTTCTTAGTTAGATAGAATTAAGTTTCCCTTTTCTTTTTGCAAGGTATTAAATGAACCCTTCAAATAAAGACACCAGTGGAAGTTGCATTTCTGTGTTATTAACCTTGTTGCTTTGCTCAATTTCAAATGTAGTATGGCCCAGTAAGAAGTAATTTATTTTCAAATATATTTCCACACATCATATACACTCAGAAATACTTTGCCAAGATATTCTTGAAAGACTCCTTTGGCTTAATAACTCTTGGATTTGGAAAATTCTTTTTGCTGCATGTGATTTCAATTAAAGTGTCTGCCAGCAGATACATTTCCAGGTTCTGTAGATGAGTAAGTCTATTGAGGTAGACATTGATATATAAGGATAAAGACAAACATACAAAAATACTTATGTGCTGGGATTTAGCTCGGTGGGTAGAGCACTGTGCTGCAGTCTCTGAGGCCCCGAGTTCAATTCCCAGCACTGCAAAAATGGGAGAAGGACCTGCCAATCCACTCCCAAGGAAATCCCGAAGTACTCAGCCATTGAAAACCCTATGAGGGTCATTATGAGTCGGATACTGACTCGACGGCACCTAACAACAACAACACATAATATATATTTTAAATATGTTCCATGTATAAAAGTCTCAATTAAATAGCCATTTCAAAGGATGTATGTACACTGGAATATTTTCTCATTATTTGACATGCCTATAATTAAATTACACTATTTTTCTAATGTTTACTATTGTTTCCATTGTTTTAGGACTACTTTAGTATCCTTGATATTTATCAGGAACATCTTATAATGTAGACTCAAGGATAGGCTTCATTTGTGTAGCATGGGTGTACACATGGCATCAATTACTTGGAAATTGGAAGAAAAAATTCACTGGAGTTCAGGAGCTAACATATAGTGAAAGGACTTGAATATAAAATCACCTATCCTGATACTTATTTGGTATTTCTTTTGTCAAAGATATAAAGTTCTTTTAGCCTCAATAACTTCATTCTTGAAATATGGGTGATTATTCTATTTGTGGGCTAGGATTTAGCTCAGTTGGTAGAGCGCTGCTCTGCAGTCTCTGAGGTCCTGAGTTTGATTCTCAGCACCTCAAAAATGAAAGAAGTGCCTGGCAATCCACTCCCAAGGCAATCCCAAAACAGCCATTGAAAACCCTATGAGGGTTGCTATGAGTCTGACACGACTCGATGGGACCTAACAACAACAATTCTATTTGTAAAAAAAAAAATCTGTAAATATTCACTGAATCCATTAAATCATGCCACAAATACGTGTGTCATTATAATACAGAAGTGTCCAGGATTTTCTGTCATATTCCATTGGTTTGTGCATTGTACCATAGACCTACATGTAAGTGATTTCATTTATAGAGAAAGAGACCACTGTCAATATAGTTTCTTGTAACTCCATAGAAAAATACAGTCTGAAATGCCTTTGATGTTATCTTTATTAGCTGTAAAATCAGAGGAAAGCTATAGGGTTGTTTGACTTGGGACATGTTTAGTCATCTAATATGTCTAAGAGCTCTGTCTGTTTCTGACTTTCTTATATTTTATTGTTTCTATATATTTTGTGATAATTTTGTCATTAGTGCTTGTGTCCAAACAGCATCCAATTAGAATACAGGAAATGTTTAAAATGTCATCTGTATTCTTAACCATGAACCATTCACACTTTACGCAAAACCTGTAGAGTATTTTTGTCTTTTAATATCTGAATGAAATAGCTAATTCCTCATCTGATGTGACATCAGTAATATGAGCATTTTTGGAAAATGCATATGGTGTGGCTCTAAGCACCCTGTGATTTCATTATATTTACTCATTCACTCATTAATTCATCCATCCATTCAATACATACTCATGAGATTCCTAATACCTACAAATATTGTGGGCTCTAAAACTGAGCAGTGAAACAAAAAATTTCCCACCTTTGTGGGGATATTTATTCTATGTGCCAAGGCATGAATATATATAACATATGATGATTATTGAACAATATTGTTGAAAGTATAAGAATGCAGACATTGTAGCCTTTCTCACACATTTTAAAAATAAAACAGAACATTTTTGAACAATAAAATCAACAGAAAAACATATGAATAACAATGATATCAGAAATAGGGTCATGAGGTAAAAGAACTGCTGTGGAATATTATGTCCATAGAAATAAAGAATTGAAATTAAACAACTGGAGAATTGTTATGAAAGCACATTTAAACAGAATACACTAATATCGCTGACAAGAAATGTATGGTTTTGGAAGATGCGCTATGAAAGGACACATGTTAATTTCCCAAATATCGGTAGCATATAAAACTTAAACTTAGCGTTTAAAAATCAAGGATAATAACAATTTCTTAGAATTGAAGATCTCACTCAAAATCAGGATGCCTCATCTTTGGTTAAATCCACATATTTTTAATTTTAATATTTTCTAGGATGCATTGTGCAGTATTATTCTAGTATTCTAAAATTATTTCTATGGTATATATGCATACATACTTGCAGTAATGTATGTATCTCATCAATTTGTAAGGAAGTAACTTCCAGCAAATATTAGTTGTCTTCATTTTTGTGCTTAGGCTTTTCTGTGGAATTAAATAACATTTTCAGGTAATCTGAAAGCATATTTGAGGTTAATAATTATGAATTTATAGTAACACCAGTGTCTCTTAAATTGTGATTTTTCCAGTAGAAACTGCTTTTGAAATATATAAATAAAAACACAAAATAGCTGATTTTAATTTGACATTTTCTAGATCAGTATAGCAATAAGGGAAATGCCAAGATGATTTATAGAATTCATAAAGTCTTAAAAAATAAGCTAAAGAATCTTAGCCAAAAATTTTAAGGCAAAAACGAAAGGTGAAGGATTTGGGGACACAAGGAAGAAATTTCAACAGAATATGAATTCTGAAATATGGATAAATAGTTAAAATTGGATGGAAGAAATATAATTTGTGGATGAAAGTGAGATTACTTTTATGGAGGTTAATAAAATCAGATAATGGTAGTTCCAGGTTCAGTACAAAATAAAATGTGGCTGATTTGTAGAGACAAAGAAGGCAAGTGCTGATAATGAGAGACTGTTTAGAATCCAGTGTGAAATGTCTCTATTAGATAGGAAAGTCACTGGGGATGATGAGAAGACTGGAAGGGAAATAAAATTGAACAGGTGTGGATGTTTTCAATGATAATATACTGTGAAAAAATTCTGAAAGTTTTTATTATCATGTCTAATTTGCAGATAAGCAAGTTGATATTCAAAGAAGTTATATAACTTATTCTGAGTGACTTAGCTTTCATCTTCTAATTTCAATTTATCTTTCACTTTCTGTCTTTTACTATTTTATATATACAGCAAGCTTAGCATCATAGGATTTTCTTATAATTAGGTGTAATATGTGAAATTTCCTTATACACTTACAAAGTTAATTATACATATGAACTACAAAGGACAGTCACTGCTATAGTGGGATTCAGGGCATTGGAGGGACTCCAAGAGCAAATATAGGGTATTCTCCTAACTTTGGATTTTTGTGTGTTCCCTTCTCCATAAAATAGAAGAATCAGCTTATGCCAAGCATAGTGGCATACACCTAAAATCCCAGCACACTTAAGGGTGAGGCAGAAGGATGATGAGTTTAAGGTCCGCCTGGGCTACATAATGAGACCCTGCCACAATAAACAAGCAAACAAAATAAGCAAAAATAATGAGTTTAAATTTAACTTTAAATCTCAGTGCATTATGATTGCATTGATTAATTAATAGGAGCTACTTAAAATTATAATACAATATCTAATCTCTTCTAAAACAAACAAGGGTCTGAAGGACAAGAACATAGAACAAGAACCATTGAGTGTGTCTGCCTTAGACAGGAAGTTGAGCACAGAAAGAGTATGAAACATAGAAGCACTGTGTTATAACAAAGTTTACAAATGCAGACACCCAGGGGCAGCTTTAGGGTTTTGGGGATCTAGAAAAAGATAACAAAAAGATATCAGACTACAGTGGCCACTTGCATGTTATTTTACCTACTATAAATTGTACAAGAGATTAACAGAAAAAGAGAGGCTGAAATAATGAAAGGATTAAGATTTTCCATAACCATATTACCTAATATTTATTGAAACATTATAGCATGACAGGTGGCATTCTAACTACTTTGTCAATTATTTTCATCTTTAATCCTCAACCATTATACAATGTAGTTTCTGCCCACAGATGAGGAAACTGATCTTACAAGGTTAAGGAGCTTGCTCTGTTTACCCAATAAATAAGAGAACCATGTTATCAGACATCATATTTTCACTATGGATACTGAGCTCAGGCTACTAGACACTTTACACAAAATATAACAAGATTTTTACTTCAATTCACTAAAATATATATTATAATCCTAATTTTATGTATCAAAAATGGAGGTACACAAAACTAATAACACCTTGAATAAGAATTCAAGATATTCAGAAGGTATTATCTTTCTCCAACTTATGGACTAAGAGGTGTCATGATTCATTACATGTTGTCTTCATTCACATAAATCAAACAGTCATATATCAGGGGATTGTTCTATTGCATCCTTACTATGTGCACTGCAATTTGCATATTAAAATACTATCATCAATTCAAGTCAGGTCTCTGGAACATGTTTGGGATGGTGCATGCTTTCATTTAGTTTGATAACATACATTGAAGGTATTGTCAGGTAAATGGCAGGAAGTGATTACTTTATTATGGAACATATTAAAGCAATATAGAATTTCAGGATAAATTTGGTAATCATATAGTAGGAAACTCACTCATCTCATCCAGAATAACACACACACATACACACACACACACACACACAAACACACAAACACACATTATCTGTTGAGTATAGAAAAATAATGAAATAAAATAACTCAGTGTTTTAAATATTTAGGTTTATATGGTACATGCTACTAAAAAACAGGTATAGATTAGAAATAGTTCACTGCTGTGATATTAGCTGCTTTACTTGCCAGGTACATCATTCAGACAAAATAAAAGATTTCTGCAAGAGTTAATAACAGACCTGGAGGATTTCATGATTGATACTATTTTTTTCCTACATTCTGGGAGGCCAGTTGAGAGATCCCACGACATACAATGAGATATATCTTCTCTTTTTTGTGCCTTTAAAAGATGCAACTAGTCAGTGTAACATTTTTTTTTGAAAGGACTGTGACAGGAATTGTTGTGCAAAAGAAAAAATGACATCCTAAATATAATGAGTAGCATTTTTTTAAAGTTTGTGTATTGAAACTCATTGACTTTTCTCTAGAAAGTGAATTCCCAATGGTATGCCATTTTATATATATTGCAATAAATCTTTGGTTAGATCTTAAAAAAAAAAAAAAAAGATGCAACCAGGCATTGAAAGGAGCAGAGTAGTTCCTGATCTGCAGCTTCCTGTGATGTTTAGAAGGAAGAGCCAGAAGTCCAATAACTGAGCACACTGGACTTTCCCAAGGAAGTAAATATTACCTTCACAAATGGCCTACCAAATCTAAGGGCAGGTTTTTTTTTTTTAAGTGTACCTTATATGACATCTCTATCAACACGCTTTTGTATGCTTAATGTTTTTGCATTCTAGTTATGCCAAAAAACCTTTCTTTTTTCTTCACTTTTCTTGTTTTCTTTTTCTTTTTAACAATTGAAACTCAAACACAGTGCATTTAATTATAACATATGTGAAAAGAAACACTTGGCTTTTAAATCACTTCTTACAAGTTTTATTTAAATTAGAATTTCACATTTCCAGATAATATTTTAGAGAGCATTTGGGAGCATTCTCAATGTTTCCTTTAGAACCTCCAAGAGGGTAAGAAACATAAGCTTGGTACTTAAGAAGCAGAGCAAATTCTGCAGCTGAAGCATTTCCCAGTTATGATGGCTATAGCCACATTTGTCTATGTAAAAGCAAACTCACTCATCACATCTGCTTCCTATTTATCTTCAAGTCACATCTGCTGACTTTATCTACAAAAACATGCTGTTATGCTTTTTTCATGCAGTTGGTATAGTTGAGCTGCTACCCATGAGGCAGATTCTGAAGCCATTGCTTTTCTTCTACCCTCCTTATCTTTAGCAATATCTTCACAGAGATGCAAATGCAACTCTTCCTCAGGAGGACTGAGGGGTCAGGAAGGGAAAAGCAGCAGACACATTTTAAATTTTGCCCTATTTTGGTGAATTGTTATTTTTTTAAGGAAAACTCCAAGTAACCATGTTTTCCTATATCAATATATCTGTGATATAAATGTGTACAAATTTTATATCCTAATGATACCTCAATAAAGCTAATAAAAAGGAAAACACCATTAACCTTGCAATTCTGAATAAAATCAGAATCACATATATAGCTCTATAAAGCCAAGGCACAGTTTGCCTTTAATCTTGGCTAACATCTAAAATGATAAACCAAAGAGAACATGCATGGCAAATATATATATATATATATATATATATATATATATATATATATGAAAATGTCATAAGGAAACCTACCTTTTTATATGATGAATATATGGTATTAAAAAAAATTAATAGCTCCAAAAGAAAACATTATTTGGAAGTCTGTTTCTAGATAATTAATATGAATTTTCTTAATCACTAAGGGAGTTGCTTTGTATATATTTTCTATAAAACTTAGCTGCATAAAATACTATGTAAGCAAAGTTGGGGAAAAATATGTTTAAGGAATCTCGAGCTAGGCACAATGGCACATGCCTATAACCCTAGCAACTTAGGAGACAGAAGCAGGAAGATCACAAGTTTGAGGTCAGAGGCAGTCTGTGCAATTTAGTAAGACTCTATCTCAAAAATAAAGAAAAAAAGGGCTGGGGGTGCAGGTCAGTGTTAGATAACTTGCCTATCATGCCTGAGGCCCTGGGTTTAACCCCCAGATATTGTAAGGAATTAGATCACTAATAGTATTTTATACTGCACTGTTCAATATGCATGCTATACCAAAACACTCATAATTAAAATTGAATTCTCAAACAATATTGAAAAATGGTCATTGTTTTTTGTTTATTATGGAAAAATGCCAGGCTTAGAAAGATGAAGTACTGGACGCATTTCAAGTTTGTAGTTAGGGGCCTTAGTGACCAATTTGTTTTGTTTTCTTAATCTTAATCAGCATTCTTTTTGTCTTCACAATAAATTTTCCAGTTTAGTTTTCTTTCTATAGGTACCTGTTTAATATTTTAATGTGGTGTGAAGTGAAAGGATAGTTGCAGTTTGTTCCTTTTGTTGAGAAAGAAAATTTCAAGCCCTAAATTTAATTTTCTAAGGAAATTTTAAAGTATCTTAACACAATTGGATTTACCTGGGGCTGGGATTTAGCTCAGTTGGTAGAGCACTGCGCTGCAGTCTCTTAGGTACCAAGTTTGATTCCCAGCACCGCAAAAATGGGAGAAGGGCCTAGCAATCCACTCCCAAGGGAATCCCGAAAAAAACAGTCAGCCATTGAAAACCCTATGAGGGTCACTATGAGTCGGATACCGACTCGACGGCACCTAACAACAACAACAACAACACAATTGGATTTACCTAAAGTATTGTTTTCAATAATCTCATGATTATGGCAACTATGGAAGAAATAGAAAAGATATCAAGAACAATGAATGAGCCAGAAATAAATTTGGATAAAGTATGCAGCTACAATCACAAGAAATGAGGAAGCTTCAGTAAAATGAGCTTTTTTGTTACTCCCATAGGTTTGTTTTTCAAAGAGTGATTTTTTTTTCAGTATAATCATAGAGTAAATCATGGCAATGTGTAAGATATAGTGAACAATACAAACTAGATAGGTATAAGTAACAATGAAAACCAACTAACTATGGATTCCATTTTGTTCCATCTTAACACATACATATGTACACACAAACTATTCATATTTGATTCTCTATTTCAAATGTACAATGAGTAACTTCCCCTGTGATTCACCTTGTCCTTTTTTCACACACACATTTTCATTAGATATGTAAATCCTTTATAAACAATCAGTATTCCATGTTGTTATTGTTAGGTGCCTTCAAGTGCGTCTGACTCATAGAGACCATCATAGGGTTAACTGACGTAAACTCAGCAAGAGGTGAAGAAGGGAAATGTTGGACAAGAAGAGGAGAGTAAGAAAGAGTAATGCTTTAGTTGATGGAAGCCAACTCAATTTCAAGTTGATTGTGTTATTTCAGAAGCATTGTTTTTGCTTCCCATCACTTCATGAGGAATGTAACTTTAATAATATATCCCTTAAAACGAAGCATACCAATGAGTAAATGGAAATACTATAATGGATTTTTATTTTAAAATGTTATCTTTGGGCTGAAGCTTTTACAAAGGCTAGCTATATAATAATTTGCAAGGAACTCAGTTTTCTGTAATAAAATGTGCATAATAATAAATGTGCATGCAATAACTTGGTTTCTTCTTTTTTAATTTTTAGGGGCTAACATGGTATAGTAATATATCTTAAACTCTTAGGTGTGAGCCATGAGAATTCAGAAAACATAAATGAATTAAATAAAACCACATACTAACAAGTATGATCTTCTCTGGGAGTGAATGCATCATTGGGAATGTAACAAAAACTCTAAAAAGATTGTTAAAAATAATCAAAGTTATACGTACAAATTGTAT
>VMDO01042073.1:0-10613 GCA_007922755.1 Pedetes capensis | reverse complement strand
GGCCAGCGTTGAATCAGTGTGCGGCCCTGCTCAGTCACTTCCTTTTTCTTTTTCTTTCTTTTTTTTCTTTTTTCTTTTTCTTTTCTTTTTTTTTTTTTTGCGGTCCTGGGGGTTGAACCCAGGGTCTCTCGCCTGCATGCTCTGCAAGTGCTGGACCACTGAGCTGCACCCCCAGCCCGTTTTTTTTACTTTTTGAGACAGGGTCTTGCTAAGTTACGCAGACTGCCTCTGGTCTTGAACTTGTGATCCTCCCGCCTCCGCCTCCCGAGCCCCTGGGATGACAGGTGTGCGCCACCGTGCCTGGCTCAGTCACTTCCTTTTTCTGACCCTTGGTGTCCAGTCCCTTCTGGCTCCAGCTGCACCTGGGCTCAGGCTCCCTTCAGGGCTGGGTGGGAGAGTCCTGTGCTTAAGGTGGGTTGCGGATGGGGGTGCCCTGAGCCAGACAGGAGGTAACCATCCTTCTTCCCCTCTCTCCCCGCCAGGGCGCGAGCAGTTCCACGGTCTGGGCTCCATGTACTGCCGCGGGGCGGCCGCTGTCATCCTCACCTACGACGTGAACCACCTGCAGAGCCTGGTGGAGCTAGAGGACAGGTTCCTGGGCCTGACGGACACGGCCAGCAAGGACTGCCTGTTTGCCATCGTGGGGAACAAAGTGGACCTCACCGAGGAGGGGGCCGCGGAGAGCGGGGAGGCGGGAGGAGACAGGCCTGGGAAGGCCGGCGGCGGCCACGGCTCGCCCAGGGTGCCCAGGCAGGTGCGGCCGGAGGACGCGGTGGCCCTTTACAAGAAGGTCCTGAGGTACAAGATGCTGGATGAGAAGGACGTGCCGGCTGCCGAGCAGATGTGCTTTGAGACCAGCGCCAAGACCGGCTACAACGTCGACCTGCTCTTCGAGACCTTGTTCGACTTGGTGGTGCCCATGATCGTACGGCAGAGGGCCGAGGGGCCGTCGCAGACTGTGGATATAACCAGCTGCAAGCCGCCCAAGCGGACCAGACCTGGGTGCTGTGCCTGACCTGCAGATGGCCTCCCGGGCCTCATTCCGCGGCATAGGCGCGGGCCGGGATCAGAAGGGAGCGCAGACTGTTGGTTCTTTCATAGAGCGGTGTGCAGAGGGGACGGTTTCTAATGTAGACCAGTGGGCACAGGCATCTCCGAGGCAGGAGCTGGGGACACGGATCCTTTACCAGCACCATCTGCAGAGCCAAGGCACCCGGTGCTATCTCGCCTGCTGCAAGTCCCTGTCACTGGCCTCTGGTGTGGCATTGATCAGGGGACTTGCCTTGGACTGGCCCCATACCTTTGTTACTCTGTCATATAGCTGCCTGCTGGTTTTCTCTACACTGTGACTTGTTTGTGGTCCTACAATTTTGACACCTTGATGCACTGTAATAATGATTCTTCACATTTAATTTATACAAAATCAGAATGGCTGTTTATGAATTGGTGGAAGCGCAGGGGCTACACTCACTATTAAAAAGGATTTTGGAAAGGCCTTGGTGTTGAGATTGTCCTGATTTGGACTTCATTAGAGCCCTGGCGGATGCCTTGCTCGGAGCAGTGGTATCCTGGGGTGTTGCCTGCGAGCCCGGCAAACCTCTGTCTCTCTTAAACCTATGTTAAATCTGTACAAATTCCAGGATATTTAGATTGGTCCCTGTGCTGAGCCGTCTCAATGACAAGTTGCAGGAATAGTAGCCACACTGAAAATGCTGGTCCTGCTCAGGTCTGTTTGGGGGTCCTGGTCCAGGCGCCCGGGTTCTGAGTCAGAGCCCCTTTGTGGTTCCACTGTGGATGGTTATGTCAGCTTCTCTACTAGAAGCTGCCAGACACCAGAGACGATAGTTTCAGTTTAACTGAGAGTGAGTGGGCCAGAGTTGGCGTAGGGAGGCCAGGCACAGTGGGAGGTCCCTGGGTGGTTTTGTTTTCTGCAGGGTCTGCTGTTTCCCCCAGGCCTGGTGGCTGGGCCACAGCAGGAGCCGGTGTATGAGAGAGAGCACTGTGCAGCTGTGTGAGATCGGGGCACGTGATCTGAGTGCCATGGATAAGGCTTCCTTCTGCAGAAGAGGGTCCTGGGGTCCCAAACTTCAGTTTCCTAACAGCAACCCAGTGACATCTGAAAGCGAGTCACCTTGATTACTTTTTGTGTGTGTGTGGTACTGGGGGTTGGACCCAGGGCCTCGAGCCTGCATGCTCTGCAAGTGCTGGACCACTGAGCTGCACCCTCAGCCCATTTTTTTCACTTTTTGAGACAGGGTCTCGCTAAGTTACGCAGACTGCCTCTGGTCTCGAACTTGTGATCCTCCTGCCTCTGCCTCCCGAGTAGCTGGGATGACAGGTGTGTGCCCCCATGCCCAGCATTTTGATTACTTTTCAATGATGTGTCTGAACTTAGCACTCTGGGGCAGAAGTCACACTCCTGCCCATGAAGCCCATCCTTGCTTGTCACACAGCAGGAAACGTACCACCTAGAGACCCCAGGGTCGCCTTTGAAGCTGTGGAGGGAGAAAGGGCGTCATAGGATATTATTTCTGCAGTTCATGCTTGAAGCTGGGGGTAGCGTGGGTGGATTCCCATGATCCTTTCTTCCTGAGTAGTCTCTGATTGGATCACCCTCTCTGAGGACCTGGCATCTTGTCTCCTTGAATTGCTGCATTTTCAGGCTGGTGTTCATGAGTGTCATAACCTGTAGCTGGCCGTGCCTTGCTGGGGCGAGGGACTGATTGATAAACCCAAACCCTGCTGAGCAGTCGCTCTTGGCTCCCTATTGCCCTTTCATGTTGTTGTTGTTAGGTGCTGTCAAGTCGGACTCATAGCGACCCTCTGTACAACAGGGGAAACACTATTGTCAGTGCTTCTCTGCTGTTCATAGGGTTTTCAATGGCAGATTGATTTTTGGGAGGGCGTTGCCAGGTCCTTCTCCCAAGCCTACAGCACCTGGTGTTCCCAGGCAGTCTCCATCCAGGTACTAACAAGGCCTGACCCTGCTTAGCTTGTGAGATCTGATGGGATCGGATGCCACAGGGCTATGGCTGCAGGCGCCCTCTCATGGAGAAAGATAAAAGGATCGTCATGTCCAACCCCTAGCCCCTCTCTGGGCCATGTCCCAGGTGGACTTTGGACACCAGCCTGGGCTCCTCCTCTGACTCACAGGGTCACGGGGCTCCAGGTCCTTCCCCAGCAGCCATCGGTTCCTGGGCTGCTGAGTCCTCAGCCAGGTGAATCTTTTATGCAGATGGTGCAGATCTCTTAGGGGGGTGAAGGGTGTGGTTGGGGTGGGGCCCCCTGAGCAGCTGCTCCAGGGCCGGCGAGCCCAGGCTGCCATCGGGGCCTTGGAGCCTGTCCTGGTGCCTCTCCACCCGGGCTCCTGTGTTCTCAAGCACATGGCAAAGCCTCCAGACCCTCCCAGTGCCCGAGAGGCATTGCGCTTGGCAGGGGCAGCTGGGCGATTTGGGGGCTGGGTGTGTTATAATCAGGGTGCTGCCCCTCAGGGGAACCCTTTCTCAGGCTCCTCTTCACCCCTGCAGATTCCGGCGGAAGGCAGCTGCCACTCACGCCCCAGAGGCAGCTGTGGGGAGCCTTTTCCTTGAGCGGAATGGAGGGAAAGGGGCAGGGCGTTGAGCCTGTGCCTTCCTCCCTGCTCCTGGGGGACCCTGGAGGTGCAGCGTCTCCCTGAGGGGCGACAGTGGTCACTGAGAAGACCCAGGTCCTGGGGACCTGGAGACCATGGCTGGAGGCTGGGCCGGCTCCAGGCGTCCTGCACATCTGGATGGCATCCTCGCCCAGCTGTGGTTGGGGTCCCGGAGGTGCCTCCTCTCTGTGCCTCCTGGTCCTCCCCGCTGCCCTTGGCTGCTGCCATTGCTCCTCGAGCCCCCGTGCGTCACGTGGTCTTCGGTCCTTCCACGCTGGCTCTCCCACGCCCCACGGTCAGCAGGGTGCAGTGCAGACCTGCACCTGGACCAGCCCCTGCCTGACCAGGAAGTGCGCAACCTCGGCTGCTCCTCCAGGCAGGCGGCCCTCGTGCCGGCAGGTGGCTCTGCAAGGCTCCCTGGGGTTCCTTCTTCCCTCTTCTTCCTCCCCTCTGTGTTCACGCAGGACCACTGGCCCGTCCCTCAGGAGCAGGGTCTGGAGGCACCTTGTTGAGGACAGGAACCTGAGGCCCATGGCGTGGAGCGGGCCTCTGAGGCCTGTTTGTTGGAGGGAACGAGGCACGCCCTGGTCTGGTTCCAGGTCTAGCTCCCCTTCTGCACCCTGCCCTGCTGGTCCTTGGGGCGTGGGTAGTGAGGGTCCCAGGGCAGGGCAGGCGGGGACTGTGGTTTGATGTCACAGGCCACCCTCCGGTGGGTGTAGCGCCTTCTGTCTGGTGAAGGTAGGGTGGGTGGGGCTTCTACCCGGCCGACACTGTCGGCCCAGGGCTGGTTCAGCAGCCCTCAGCTTGGCCCCTCCTCTGCCTTCTCCCCTGGGAGAGTTGTGGAGTCTGAAAAGCCGTTTGTGGGGCGTGGCTTTGTTGTGGGGTCCTGACTTTGCTTGAAGGGCTATCAGTCCAGATAGCCCAGGGGGGCTCCTCTTGAGGGGTGCAAAAGACCCAGGAATCCTGCAAATGAATCCAAATTTTTCCAAGTGTGGAACTGGGAGTGAGTTAGCAAAGGTGGGCTGGGGTTTAGCTCAGTTGGTAGAGTGCTGCTCCACATTTTCCCATCCCCAGCACTGCAACCCCAGCACTGCAAAAACACACCCGAAAACAATCCCCAATCAGCCATTGAAAACCCTATGAGGGTCACTATGAGACAGACCTGACTCGACGGCACCTAACAACAACAGCACAAGGGAGAGTGTGGATCCTACTTGCAGAGAAGCTTGTCCTCCTACACGGATGAACAAACAGCTCTGTGGGAATGGCTGCAACCGTAGGGCCAGGCAATGCCCCCGTGGGACCTATGTCTTCCAAGCTGCCTCCTCCCATCTGCCCTTGTTCTTAGACTTTGGCCGTGGAGGGAGGCAGAGGCATGCACCACCCTGTGTTTGGCAAGACCCTCCCTAGAGTCGGTCGGCAGGTGGGGCCGGGGGTCGGGGGCCCCTGGGGTACCTTCGGAGCAGCGAGAATGTGCATTCCCTTTGTGCCCCTAGGCCGTGTGCCCTCCAGTCCTCCAAAGAAAACCTCGGTAATGAAAGTCAGCACACACCATGTGGACCGCCTCCCAGGTTCCTGGACTCGGGTACACGGTGACTCCAGGCCTCTGAGGTTTCTAGAGAGCAAAAAAGGTGTTGCATCAGGTGCCTCCCTGGTGGCTGGTATGCAGTTGGTGCTCAATAATTGGTAGCTCTAGGAAGTCAGCTTGGTTCTGGGAGGCCGTGTAGCGGTTTAGGCTGCAATGCTTGCTGCTTAAACCAGCTGTGTGGTTTGGGCCACGCTGGTTTACCATCCCTGGGGAGAACCTTATTTATGGAATTGGGCAGAGTGGCAGGAGGTGGGGGCAGCGTCCCAGGAGAGCCTGAGCGGAGGGTCTGCAGCCGAGGCACAGATCGGAGAGAAGGTCTGCAGGGAGGCACCTGATTGGACACCGTCTTCGCTCTCTAGAAACCTCAGAGGCCTAGAGTCACCCACCGCGTGGGGAGACGCTGCCTGGAGGCGGGTCCTCCAGCCAGCTGCGGGCCCTTGCGGGGGAATCTCCTGGAACAAGGCTGACTTGAAAGAAGGCTTCCTTTGTGCGGCCTTGCTTTTCATTTCCCCACCCTCTGTGTTTTTGAGGAACATACGCATCTGGCAGGACACAGCCGTTTCTCTTCTGAGGGCACGTGTGCGCGCGCGCATGCGTGGATGCGCTTCTGCGCAGTCCTTCAGTAAGAGGTGGAGCGGAAGGTGACCGTCGTTTGGCTTCACACAGGCTGCGCAGGGTGGTGTGTCCTGGAAATGGTGGGCGTGGGAAGCTGGGATGAGGGCTCAGCCCAAGGGGCTCCTGTCCCGGACAGCCCCTCACCTCGGGCCTTGTGACGGACTTGTCCTGCCCTGCCACTGCCCAGCCCTTCCTGCATGTTGAGGGCACCACCCAGCCAGCCACGCAGGGGTGCAACTGCGCGTCTCTCTGTGTGACCATCTGAACCCACAATAGGCCAACCCCTCGCCTGGTGCTGGTCCCTGAGCCGTTGCACGTGGGTCCTTTCTTCCCTTGCTCAGCTGTGACTGGCCTTCTGACGATGAGGAACTTCTCAGCTGTTCCTGGTTCCCACCACGCAGAGCGGAGTGAGAACTGCTTGCCTCTGTCAACCAGAGCGTGGTGTTTGCGCTCGGGCCCGGTCATGCGTCTGACGGACTCCCCTCGCCCTGGGTGGCTGATGTCAGCGCCTCCCACGCCTTCTGCGGGCCCTGGCACCGGCTGTTTTTGTCTTCACAGCGGATGGCCTCTTCCCGGGAACGGCAGCTGGAGCAGACCAGCGGGTGCTGAGGTCTGAAGCCTGGGGGGCGGACGCCTGTGCGGTAGGCTGTGGGCTTCACCCATCTGCCCAGCACAGCCAGCCTGTGGACACGGGGGTTACGGGGCCTTGAGTCTCAGCGTGGGCACTGATTGCCAGTAGGGGAGGTGAGGGTGGCTGCCCCCGTCCCCGTCCTTCGCAGTACTTGCCTGGGCTAAGTGGCAGCTGGAGTCTCCTTGCTGTGACCTCTTCCTTCTGTGTCTGGCACGTCACCTAGGTCTTCTCCAGTGTGGCTCCTCGTCTTCCCCCGTAGGGCACGTTCTGAACCCCTGAGAAACCCCAGCCACTGGGCTCCTCCACCCCTCTTTCCTGAGGCCCAAGGCACCACGCAAACCCAAGGCTTGCGTGTGGGCCGGCCTTGTTGAGGTGCTTTCACGGGCTGTGACTAACCACTGCGGTGGGCAGGTGCTTTTCTCATTGTCCCTAGGGTCTGGGCAGACAGCACCGCCAAGGTGTCCTCAGCCCCCTTCCTGCGGCTTCGAGGTGGTGCCGCTCTGGCTGGCTGAAGCCTGCCCTGGGTGCCCCTCTTGCCAGCTAAGTTGGCCACCCAGCTGCCTTCCCGGGCTTCGTGTGAAGAAGCACAGAAGCGCCCCTGCTGGTGGTGCCTGCAGTGCCCGCCTGAAGGCCACCTGTGCCTTCAAGACCCCGCCAGTCCTGAACGGTCACTTTTCCACCACGTGCCTGTGGACCCCTGGTTTTGGCCAAACTCACGTAGAAGCTGAGGGCTTTGTAGCTGTCACCAGCATTGCTGGGGCAGTCACACAGGTGCCCACAGCCTGTGTCACCCGGGATCAGTGTGGGCTATCTTCAGTGTGGTTGGGAGAAAGCTGCTGCTGTCCCCTCGGCCTGGAAAATGGCAGCAGGCTCACGGCAGGGGCCCCCAGGTGGGAATGGGTGGCAGTGAGCTCACAGCCTGGGCCCCGGTGGAAGTCCTTGGTGAAACAGTTGGGGGCAGAGGCAATTCTAACTTCAAGGCCCTCCCCCTGACCTCTGCTTAGAGGCTGTGCAAGCTTCGAGAAGCCTTATCTCCCAGGGTAGCAGCTCTTCTAGATGCTGAGACTGGACCACAGAGCCTGCCTCCTGTGCCACGCCAGGCCATGAGGGCCATGGCCTGGAGGCCCAGCGCTCGCAGGCCCAGGGGCTCAACTCCAGATGGGACCAGTGCCACCTGCCGTCCTTGAGTGGGGCTGGGGGTCCCCGGCACAGATGTCGAGGTTGGGAGTGGTTGGCACTGGGGTGTCTTCTGGTCTGCGTTCTTGAACCTGAGCAGGCACTGAGAACTGGAACTTGGTCTCGTTTATTTTTGGTCTGCAGGCGAGGGTCCTGTGAGTCACACGGGCCCCTGACTCCAGGTGTGAGCTGCATGCTGGCAGCAAGTCTGACCCAGTCTTTCAGGAGACTTCAGGACCCTCCCACCCCTTGTCACCTCCTCGATGGTGGGGTTGGAGTTCGGACGTGGCACCACCCCTCAAGCACATCTGAAGCGTGTCCGGGCTCAGGTCCCCTTGGTCACTGTTTTACTATAGCTGCTGCTGTGGCAACCAGCTGTGTGCAGGGGTGGCCTGGCGGCACCTGGACCAGCTTCTGGCTCCATGCTCCCTCCCCCAGGTGCTGCTGGGGGGAACACCTGAAGCCTCAGGGGGCCATCCCGGGCAGCCTCTGACCACAGGGACAGAGCCACGGGAAAGGGCTCCTTCCCCATGCCTGGCCCAGTCCCAGGCTCCTCCCACAGCTTTCCTCAGGAGGTGCCAGCTGTAGCACATTGGTGAGAGGCCCCAGGGCTGGCCTTCCCTCCTCCTCCCTTTCTCTCACCCAGGCGCTGTTCCAGATCCCTGGATTTGCATCTCCCTCTGTGGCACTGCTGTGCAGAAGGCCTGTCTTGTTGGCTCCTGAGGATCCATGCTAAGACAATGGCTTCTTGTTGTTGTTGTTGGTAGGTGCCATTGAGTTGTTGTCCGACTCATAGCGACCCTCATAGGGTTTTCAATGGCTGTTTTGGGATTGCCTAGGGAGTGGGTTGCCACTCCCCCCTCTCATTTTTGCGGGGCTAGGAATAGAACTCGGGATCTCAGAGACTGCAAAGCAGTGCTCTACCAACTGAGCTAATTCCCAGCCCCCAAATAGTGGCTTAGCTATTTCAAATAACATCGGAAGGTGGAACGCATATTTCATGATGTGGGATTTTTTCTTAGAACAAAATTGAGACGAAGTTTCATGAGTTAAAACAGAGCCTGGGAATTGTGTTCCTGAAGATCAGCCAGGTTCTAGAGAAACCAGAGGCAGATTGTGTCTTGGGGGCTATGTCCTTAAGTCGCTGAGCAGTGGGTGCAGTGGTGCACGCCTGTAATCCCAGCGACTCAGTGCGTGGAGGCAAGGGGATTGCCAGTTCACAGCCAGAGGCAGCCTGTGTAATTTAGCGAGAACCTGACTCAAGAAAAAGGAATAAAAATGGGCTAGGGGTGCAGCCCATGGGCTGGAATTTAGCTCAGTTGGTAGAGCGCTGCTCTGAAGTCTCTGAGGTCCCGAGTTCAATTCCCAGCCATGCAAAAATGGGAGAAGGACCTGGCAATCCACTCCCAAGGCAATCCTGAAACAATCTGCCATTGAAAACCCTATGAGGGTCACTATGAGTCAGTCAGGACTTGATGGCACCTAACAACAATAGAGGTGCAGCCCAGTGGTAGAGCACTTGCAAAATATGTATGAGGCCTGGGTTCAACCACTGAGTGCTGCATAAACTAATTAATTAACTAATAAAACGCCAAGAGCAGGTTTGGAAGTCTTGTTGGAACTGACAGGTGACCTTGGAGATGCATTCGTGACATACCCATCCTCCAGGTTCAGATGGGAGGTGTGGGCTCTCTGTACGTGTGAGTGAGTTACACACGCAGGTCCCTGAGAAATGAGCTCCACCACCACAGACTCGGGTTCCCGTCTGCTGAGCTGTGCACGTGGCCTGGGAGCCCAGAATCCAGGCCTGTGTCTACCAGAGCAAGTTTCGCACAAGAACATGAGGACCAGTAGAAAGAGAAAATTCAGCAGTCAGCGCTCAGGTTTAGAAATATTCAAGACAACTTTTATTTTGTAGTGTTACATAGGCCAGGAGGAGGAAGACAGCTCGCTGCAGAGAATGGGGGGAGGCCTCCTGGGTGACACAGGCCATGGGCACCAGTGCGACTGCCCCGTTTCCTTTCTGGCAGTGCTGGTGACAGCTAGAAAGGCCTTAGCTTCTACATGAGTTTGGCCAAAACCTGGGGTCCACAGGCACATGGTGGAAAAGTGACCGTTGGGGACTGGCAGGGTCTTAAAGGCACAGGTGGCTTTCGGATGGGGCCCTGGAGGGCTCACTGTTTGGGAGAAAGCTGCTGCTATCCCCTCGGCCTGGAAAATGGCAGCAGGCTCACAGCAGGGGCCCCCAGGTGGGAACCGGTGGCAGTGAGCTCACAGCCTGGGGCCCGGCTGCTGCTGGCTTGCCGTGGCCACCACCCCAGCCAGTGAGAAAAGAAACTTGTGCTGTCAGCCGTGAGCAGTAGCCGTGGCGCCGTGGCACAGGGGGGCAGTTCCTGGTGGCCACCTCTGGGTGTGGGTCTAGCGTGGTGGGGGAGGTGCGGGGTGTCAGGCAGGGCTGCGATCTGTGGAGTTTGGGGGGCACCAGCACCTGCTGGCAGACAGAGGTGACCTGTGGAAGTGCCGGTGCTGAGTTCTTTGGCAGCCGTTGCTTATTTATTTCTGGTTTTAAGACAATCCTAAATCCACTTTGGGGTCAGCGTCTGAGGTAATGAGTTACGAGTAAGCACCAAGGTGGCCTTCCGGGCGTGGCGGCCTCACAGGTTCTTCATGCACACCTGGCAGCGGCTGATGTGCGTGCGGATGAGGCCGGCCTTGAGCGTGTCGGCCGAGGGCGAGCCCTGGAAGCTCTGCTCGGGGATGGTGGTCAGCCAGAAGCTGTACTTGTTGGCGAAATAGTGGCAGGTCCCGCGGCCGCCGTTGCATTCGATGAACGGCGTGGCGCGGAAGTCCTCCAGGCAGCTTCCCGGGGACACGAGCGACTGGCCGCCACCTTCGTCCCCAGCGGCCGTGTGCTGTGCAGACGGCAAGAGACAGAGAGGGGGTCAGGAGCTGTGCTCTGGGAAACCCAGGGC
>VMDO01042072.1:0-10777 GCA_007922755.1 Pedetes capensis | reverse complement strand
GGTTGTCCAAGATTTTACTTTGCTTGGCTCTATAATCAACACCCGTGGAAGCAGCAGTCAAGAAATCCAAAGACGCATTGCTCTAGGAAAAGCTGTGGCAAAAGATCTCTTTAGAGTATTGAAAAGCAAAGATGTCACCTTGAAGACGAAGGTGCGTCTGACTCATGCCATGGTATTTTCAGTGGCATCATATGGTTGTGAAAGCTGGACATTGAACAAGAGAGACAGAAAAAGAATTGATGCTTTTGAATTGTGGTGCTGGAGACATCTATTGAATATACCATGGACTGCCAAAAGAACCAACATATCTGTCCTAGAAGAGGTACAACCAGAGTGCTCCTTGGAAGCAAAAATGGCCAAACTGCATCTTACATATTTCGGACATGTAATCAGGAGAGAACAATCCCTGGAGAAGGACATCATGTTTGGAAGAGTGGCAGGTCAACGGAAAAGAGGAAAATCCTCCACCAGATGGATTAACACAGTGTCTTCAACAATGGGCTTAAACATAAATAAGATGGTTTGCCTGGCACAGAATCGGTAAGTGTTTGGATCTGCTGTACATAGGGTCGCTATGAGTCGGACTCGACTGGACGGCACCTAACAACAACAACATAAGTTAATCATTACTTTTAGAAGTTTGCAGCATATTGGCGAGGTTGTGGAGTAAAGAGAACACTCTTACATTGCTGGTGGAGCTGTAAGTTGGTCCAACCACTGTGGAAATCAATATGGAGGTATCTTAGAAAACTAAAAATTGATCTACCATATGACCCAGCTCTAACACTATTGGGGATTTACCCAAAGGGAAATGTGTCATCATACCACAGAGACACCTGCATCTCCATGTTCAATGCAGCACTTTTCACAATAGGAAGGATATGGAATCAACCAAAGTGCCTTTCAACAGAAGAATGGATAAAAAAAAAAACCCTATGATACATATACACAATGGAATACTACTCAGCAATCAAAAAAGGTGAAATAATGCCATTCACAGCAAAATGGACGGAATTGGAGAAAAGTATTTTAAGTGAACAAACACAAGCTCAGAAAGAGAAACACCACACATTCTCACTCATATGTGGGAGCTGAATCAAAATTATAAGAAGGAAAAATCCTATACAAAGGCTGGATCATAATAAAAGAAAGAAAAACTAAGAATGGCATTATTATAGATGGTCTAGAAAATTCATGTAATATTTCTGACAATGTAAAAAGAAAGTTCACTGCAGAAAAAGTTTCTATTTTAAACAGAACTGGAACCCAAGGATATATAGAAAAATATTACCATAAAAAGACAAGAAAATTGAAGAGAAGTCTTTGATGGGGGGATGGGATAGGGGGAGGAAGCACACAAGAGGATAAGGGGGAACTTATATGTATAATGTACAACAAAATGCATATATGGAAATGTCACAATGAAAAGCATGTCAGAATGAATCACATTAAGGTGTACATTAAAATTTTCCAATAAAAAAGATTAAAAAAAAAAAGTTTGCAGCATAGCCAGCATATCAATAGTAAATAGGAAGTTGAACAAAGCCACACAACCCTAGGAATATGTCCAGGTAGAGTATGCTAGTGCACAATAGTCAGCATTATACTGTAATGACACGTTGTAATCCACTGGTCTATTTTCAAATGCTGATGAATGTTTACAATTTAACTGTTTGTATGCTTCTTAACTGCCAATCTACTCTAGAAAACTGCGAGAGCATTCCTTTGACAGTTTTGTAATATAGAAATTTAGAATACCTTTATGGAAGAGATATCTTAATAAAATCAATAGCAAGCAAATTGTTGGGAGAAACAAGCCTCAAGTTATGAAACTGAGAATTGCTAAGTAATAGGAAGATTTTGAGTCTGCTTTGCATGATGAGCTAGATAAGTATTTATTAAATGTAATTTCTTAAAGCTAGACTCCCTGTAAGAGAAAACAAGGATAAGATATACAACTGACATTCATTAGTTACTTTGAGCAGTTTCTGGATTATGTCACTTATAAAGAATTCCAACTCGTCATACAAATGTTGAGTAGTAGGATTATTTCAGCATAGAATTAATTTACCACAGAGAAGAATGAATATCCTGAATGACTTTAGGTCCCAGCTGTAGGAGCTGTTACTATAGATACTTTTGTTTAATAAAAGAAAGGGGTTTTACAAGTTTGTTTATTAATATACATATATAAGACCATAAAAAGATTCTTTGGGCTTTATTGTTGTTGTTGTTGTTGTTAGGTGCCGTCGAGTCGATATCTGGCTCATAGCGACCCTCATAGGGTTTTCAATGGCTGACTGTTTGGGGATTGCCTTGGGAGTGGATTGCCAGGTCCTTCTCCCATTTTTGCGGTGCTGGGAATTGAACCCGGGACCTCAGAGACTACAGCGCAGCACTCTACCAACTGAGCTAAATCCCAGCCCCTTGGCCTTTATAGCTTACGTCATTTCAGATACTGAAAAAATTCTGGCCACTAGGGTTAGAACATTTTAAAGACATAAATATTTACATAGAAGCACGTATTAATTTAAGAGATTTTGACAAAATAAATTATGAAATATAAAGAAAACTTGATAAAATAAATATTTTTAGAGAACAAAATCTTATCTGAAGTGATAGAAACAATTTATCTGTTTCAAATAAAATATATCTTAACACATTCACTTATTAAATGCAAAGCTTAGAAGTTTATCATATTAAATTGTTTCATTACATACTCTTGGCTGCCTAACATAGATATATCAGACATATAAACAGGTTTCCTATATTTCAGGTCATAAATACATTAATATTGATCACTTGTATTTGTCAGTATTTGAGAACATCAGCATTACCAAGAACTATGAACTATTGTTTTGGCATGCATTACTTCTTTACTAAAGCAAATACATCCAGACTCAATATTGCATTTAGGTAACACAAAGCCATGAGTATTTATTAGTATCTAATGAAAACATGACCTTTTTTATTTTTTTTGTACTAGAAGGTTTAACTCAGGGTCTTACCCACACTTTCTAAGCTCTCTATCAAGGAGCTGCAACCCCAGTCTATTTTTAAATATTTTATCTTGAGACAGAATCTCCATAAGTTGTACAAGCTGCCTCTAGCCTAAACATGTGATACTTCTCCCTCTGCATCCTAAATCACAGGGATTATAGGCATGTGCCACCTTGCCCAGTGAAAGCATGTCCTCTTGAACACAAAAATATATTGATTTGTAGAGATGTAGCATTTATTTTGTAGCAATGTTTAAGTAGAGGTTGATTGCTTCTTGATACAAAGTGGAATGGCTTGGGGATGACCTGTATCCCATTGTTGTTGTTATGTGCCCTCGGGTCAGGTCTGACTAATAGTGACCCTGGGTACAACAGAAGGAAATACTCCAGGACACTGTACTATGCCCAGCACAATATTTGTACTTCTTTGTCATTCATAGAGTTTTCAATGGCTAAATATTTTGGGATTGTTTTGCAAGTGAATTGCCACATCCTTCTCCCATTTTCTGCAGTGCTGAGGATTGAACCCAGGGCTTCAGAAAGCACAGCGCAGCACTCTACCAACTGACCTAAACTTGCGACCCTCATAGGGTTTTCGGTGGTTGGTTTTTTTGAGATTGGTTCAGAAATGGGCTGCTAGGTCCTTCTTCCATTTATGCTGTGCTAGGGATTGAATCCAGGGCCTCAGAGAGTGCAGAATGGTACCTCACCAAGTGAGTTTAACCCCTGCCCTTGTAGCTTGTTTGCTAAAACATATGTAAGACCCATAATGAATTCAATAGGAGAAAAGCAAAATTAGTCTGTAATATATTTTAATAGGCCACATTATATAAATAATAAACATCTATCTCTTTGGACTTTTATACCCAATAAGATTATTGTTTGCAAGATTCTACCAATTTAGGAATTATCCAGTAGAAAGTAGCTTGGTTGATGACAGTCATTTAAAGCTTCAGCGAAGGAACATTACAAATGAGAATGATATAAAACATTTTACTAATTTTTTCTACATTATTGTTTATGAAAGCAGAGGAAATAAATAAGAAAAGGTAGAAGTGGAAAGTTTTAACTTGTGAGTTATTATTGCTAAGCTTTTTTCTTGTCACCTTGGTTTATAGATTTATATGTTTAAAACTCAGACATAAATAATATTTGTTGACTCTATTTCTGTGTATACCTATTGAATTGGTAAAATATCAATAGCTTTTTTTCCTAATATTGAGTGGTCCAAAAGTTACCACAAGTTGTTGTTGTTGTTAGGTGCCGTCGAGTCGGTATCCGACTCATAGTGACCCTCTGTACAGCAGGGGAAACACTATTGTCAGTGCTTCTCTGCTGTGCATAGGGTTTTCAATGGCAGATTGATTTTTGGGAGGGGGTTGCCGGGTCCTTCTCCCAAGCCTACAGCTTCTGGTGTTCCCAGGCGGTCTCCCATCCAGGTACTAACCAGGCCCAACCCTGCTTAGCTTCTGAGATCTGACAGGATTGGATGCCACAGGGCTACAGCTGCAGGCCTACAAGTTAGTTGGAATGAAAAATCCATTTTTGCCCTATACATACTTTTTACAAGTATGAATTCTTTTTTGAACACATCCATATAATATACTAGAGTTAAAAGTCAAACAAACAGAAACACATAAAATGATGATCAGCTCATGAAAGTTAGGGATTTGATTTAATTTACCCATATATAATTTTCTAATATAACAAATCAGCATATTTTCATAAATGTCAAACGTCTATTGTTTGTAAAATTGCACTGTAGAGAATTATTTTTCTCCCAGGAAACCTTAAACTTTGAAGTTAACTTGGTAAAGAAATATTTATCAAGCATCTGTTACAAGCTTGGTTTTCTGAGAATATACCAAAAGAACATAAATGTAAGCTATAAATCATGGACATACACAAATGCAATACCACAGGGATTGCCAACACAGAATTTTCAAAAGAAGATTTGAGTAGGAGTGAGACCAAAACTTCGATCAAATTTCAGCAATCATTTTGTAAGGGGTAAACCACAGATGTTAATCCTCAGAGATTGGAAAAAGTAACAATGTAGTACATAGTTATGAAACCACCCTACCTACCCAGGATTATTACATGAAAACGATCTTTTGATTGACTGGAGTCATATAAATCCTGTAACATCTCATGTACAAGTATAAAATATGAATGCATTTATGATTATCTTTCCAGCATTATCTTGGGAGAAGGACCTGGCAACCCCCTCCCAAAAATCAATCTGCCATTGAAAACCCTATGCACAGCAGAGAAGCACTGACAATACTGTTTTCCCCTGTTGTACAGAGGATCGCTATGAGTCGGATACCGACTCTACGGCACCTAACAACAACAACAATTCCAGCACTATGCACAATTCTTAGCACATGAAATACAAAAGATATGGAAACCACAGACATTGACTAATTTGTCTCTTTAGAAAAAAATAGTGCAGGTTACACATCCTCAAATATATAAGAAAAGTAATTTGAAATAAATGTTAGATTTTAATTTATGACCTTATTCAAGTGGATACAAATATTACTGAATATACAATATTTTGCTGGGGACAGTGGCTTTATAACGAAGTATAAAATATATCTCCTAATTAGTTGAAGAGACAAGAACTTCATGTTATTGAATATCAATATAGTGTATCATACAATTCAATCCTAACATTAGTCCTATAGATAATAACAAATCTAGAAAGGCAAGAAAGTTGTAATGAGTTGAATTTGATGCAACTTATAAATACAACATTGCAAAATTGATTCTAAATAAACACTCCTACTACATAAGCATTAAAATCTAAGAAATATACAGAAAAACAGGAGGTTAGGAAAGTTGATTGAGTTCTAGGTTTACTCTTCTTAGTTGTGTTATTATGTGCTGTCCAGTTGATGTCTGACTCATAGTGACCCTATGTACCACAGGCAAAACACTATTGTTAGTGCTTCGCTCCTATTCATAGGGTTTTCAATGGCTTATTGTTTTTTTGGAATGGGTTACCCAGTTCTTCTCCCAAGCCTACAACACTTGGTGTCCCTAGGCAGATGGTCTCCCATCCAAGTACCAGTGAGGCCAGATCCTGCTTAGCTTCAGAGATCTGACAGGATCAGAAGCCATAGTGGTATGGCTGCAGGCTTCTCTTCTTAGTAGTCAAGGCAAAATGGTAGATATGATAGTTATAAGGGATTATGATATTATAGTTTACTGAAATGATGCTTAATAGGGTATTAAGAGAGAATTTTGTTTTGTTCTAATTTGATCACTCAGATAAGGACATCTCCCTCAACCAACCCCCTCCCTCCCCCCCAAAAAAAATGTGGAAAAAATACAGTGTATTCAGGAATCATGCACAAATAAATTCACATAAATTTCATAATGATTTTTATTTAGAACTATTAAGCAAGAAGAATGATGGTGGTCTTGGTAGTTTCACATTATTTATTTTTATCAATCGATATGTAAACAATTAACAGCTAAAATAAAAGGCTTTATGTTAAACTATAGTTGATAGAAACATTTTTATTTCAGAGGATGGCAAACTGGTATATTTCAGATATGTAGTATTCAGTTAGCTATGTGGCTTTGCCTGTAACCGTACCCCTGTGGCATCCTATCCCATCAGATCTCTGAAGCTAAGCAGGGTCGGGCCTGGTTAGTACTTGGATGGGAGACTGCCTGGGAATGCCAAGTGCTGTAGGCTTGGGAGAAGGACCCAGCAACCCATTCCCAAAAATCAATCCACACTTGAAAACCCTGTGAACAGCAGAGAAGCACTGACAGTAGTGTTTCACCTGTTGTATGCAGGGTGGCTATGGGTTGGATACCAACTTGATGGCACCTACCAATAACAACAACATGTGGCTTAACTGAAAAAATTGTATGATGACTTTAACAAAATGAATGCTTGAAATTTTCCTATATTTTAAGCTATGATTAGGCTTAAGAAGCAGAATTTTCCCTTTGAAGTAGAAGACATACTATTGATGGTCTAAGAGGATGTTAGAAAAGAATAGTAGGTTCTAGATAGCAAATACCTACAGAAATGAAACTTATTTTTCTGTTGCTTTTGGAGACAGCTTCATTTCTTCATAACCAATTTCCATAAAGTTATGTTGGGGAGCCAGGAGTGGTGGTGCACATCTGTAATCCCAGCAGCTCGGGAGGCTGAGGTAGGAGGATCAGAACTTCTAGGCCAGAAGCTGACTGCCTAACTTAGTGAGACCCTGTGTCAAGAACAAAATGAAAATAAAAAATGGGCTTGAGGTGCAGCCCAGTAGTAGTGCACTTGTAAAGTATGTGTGAGACCCTGGGGTCAAACCCAAAGTATCACTAAATAATTAATAAATAAATAAATAAATAAATAAATAAATAAATGTTGATCAAAGTGTTATAATATCTTATGCTTTCTATGCTTTCTATGCTTTCAGAAAAATTCATCTTAACTACATCCTATTCACTTAATGACATGCCAAATGTCTCTCTAAGAAAATGACTTATTTTCTAACAGAAAAGAAATCCCTTAGCATGCAAAGATTCTTATAGGATTATTCAAAATGTCTAATTGATGAAGTTTTTCCCATAAGCTAGTAAAGTGGAAGGAAAAAAAAAGAGTTTGGGAAGGGAAAATATTTCCAAATGTTTTTCCACCTACTAATTTTGGAAAAATAAGTAGAAATTTTTACATTCAGGGGATTCAGTTCATCTAATAATAAACCTACGGGAGAAGAATGTGGCAGTCCACTCCCAAAACAATCCTGAGAAACAATGAGCCATTGAAAACCCTAGGAGGGTGGCTATGAATAGGACTCGATTTGATGGCACCTAACAACAACAATAATCAACCTATGTGGTGGGACTGATTTTGAATAATGCCTTGAAGCTCATGGTACAATGAATTTTGTTGCAATTGTTACCTTTTCAGTAACAATTGGAAAAATAATATTCCAAATAAATTCAAGTTTTTATGACAATATTTCCTCACTTCTTTTCATCAATTTTTCACATACAGGAAATATTAACTATGTCATTGTGTGTGTGCTTTTTATATACAGATAATTATATTATATCATATACCATACCATAAAATAATATACTTTTTCCTCAGTATAATCCTATAGTGAAATTTTGTACATAGAAAAATTGAAATCCTCATAGATTATGTGTATCTATTGATATAAATGCAAGAAAACAATATGTTGCTTTCATTTATCTTCATGGATTTATTTCCAAATCTGGACAATGCATGTTGTTTCCAGTGCTAAGTTAGCAACTACCTTGTCTACCCAAAAAATTGCATTACGGTAAATGTATGTTCAGTGACCAATGAGGTAAATTGTGGTATGATTCTAATTAAAGAGAAATGGTTGATGCAACCAAAGGACCTGAGGCAGAGCAGAGTATTTTAGGTTTTGATTTTCTGTGTATTTACAAAACACCTTTTTTGGGAGTAAGTTTGTGTCTGTGTGTATAGAAATTTTATCTCAGTATAACTGAGTCTAGCTCTTCTTCATCTTTAACCAGAAAAATTCAAAGAAAGATTGCTATTACCAAAATATGTTTCAAAATCAACACTATGTAGTATATTTCATTCTTAACAATGCAGACTTTTATTTTTCCTATATTTTGATCAATAAATGTATTTGTATTTTGAACCAATTACCTATATTGGATTTTACAAAGAAGATATTAATGTAATGCATGAACAGAACCGTGACTGACTTGTAAATATCTTTCTTTACAGTTAGAGAAGCTAAATAATACTTAGCTTTTACCCAATTTAGAGATACTCAAGAATACACAGATTGGACAGAAGGGTAACTTCTAAGAAACATCGGGACTGAGAGCCCTTCATGGTGGCACACTCCTGTAATCCTAGCGACTTAGGCAGAGGCAGGAGGATTGCAAGTTCAAGACCAGATTAGTCTGTGTAATGTAGTGAGATCCTGTCTCAAAAAAGTAAATAAATGGAATGAGAGTGCAGCTCAGTGGTACAGCACTTGCAAAGCATGCAAGTAGGAGGGCCTGGGTTCAACTCCCAGTACTGCAAACAAACAAACAAACAAAAATAATCATTGAAACTCAAAACTAAACTGTGCACATATATATCATTACAAAATAAGCATAGACATAAGTGCATATATGAATATACATAGATATGTATGCATATCAAGTATGAAGAAGGTAATTGAGGCAAGTAATATTAGGTTGGTGATATTTATTCTTCCCATGCAAATATTTTCCAATAAAAATCATAGCTATACTGTTTTAAAAAATCTAATGTGTTTGAATTTTTGTTGTTGGTTATAATTAAGCAAACTTTCTAAATTTATAGCAGTCTTATAACTTTCCTATCTTATTTACTTTGGAGTGAGGATAGAATAGTATCTTAGAGCCTGGGAAACTAAAGAAGGTACAGTTCTGAAAGTAATCACTATGAAATCAGCAAGGTTCAATTTCAGAAGGATTGCAGCAACTTGACTTTTTAAACAGGTATGATGATGATGCTACTGTGCTATATAAATATTTACTAGCAGATTATATTATGTATTCAACCAACATTTACCTAGATCTACTATAAATCAAGACTTATTCTAGGCATTGAGAGAAGAGTAAGATATAAGATGGACACCGCTATGAAGCTACTTTCTTCAAAGTCCACGATCCTAAAGCAGGTATTGACAAATGGCTTTCATCACACATACCAAAATCAAACAATATCAGAATTTGCTCATAGTGCTGTGTAGAGAGTGATTCTAAGGCTGCTTCTAGGCTCAAAAGTAAATTATTTTAGTCCTTTATTTATGACTTTGATTGTTTGAATGTTGGGGGTTATTGTGCCAAGTGGTGTCGGGTATATTATATAAGTTTTATCTCTATTCTATAACTTTTTAATTTAGAGATGATATTTCACTACAGGAATTGGTCTAGATTATAAGTGGTATATTTATATAACGAACAATATGATCAGGTATATAACAGGTTTGGGCTGGGATTTAGCTCTGTTGGTAGAGTATTGCTCTGCACTCCCTGAGGACATGGGTTCTATCCCCAGCACATCAAAGATGGGAGAAGGATGTGGCAATCCTGAAGCAATCCCCAAACAATCAACCATTGAAAACACTATGAGGGCAGGGAACAGTAGCCCATGCCTGTAATCCCAGAGATTCGGGAGGGAGAGGCAGGAGGATTGTAATTTCGAGACGAGAGGCAGTCTGCATAATTTGGGGGGACCCTGTCTCAAAAACTAAAAAAAAAAAGAGGGCTGGAGGTGAACCTCAGTGGTACAGCACTTGCAAAGCATGCAAACATGCATGAGGGCCTGGATTCAACCCTCAATACTGAAAAAATGCTAGCAAACAAGCAAGCAAGCAAACAAACAAAAAAGGAAAACCCTATGAGGGTCACTATGATGGCACCTAACAACATCAATATACAATACCTAAATGAAGGTACTCAGTTAACTTGTGGGCTTGGATGTCAGGTAAGAATGTGGGCCAGAGATAATTTTAGGATTCTTCATTTGGCTGATAGTGGAACATGTAGATGTGAATGAGATGTCTCAGGGAAATGCATGCAAAGCCAACAGACACCCAAGAAACAATTCTGAGTCTCAGTATTCAAGGTGTTGATAAAAGAACATCTCATAAAGAAAAATATAAAAAGCACTGGGTTATAAAATATTAATATTATCTTCCAAATTGTAAACTAGATCTTCTGCTACAGTAAGAACATTTGGGAGTAATCTCTTTCTTATTATTGTGTCATGACCA